>CANNZV010003611.1:0-58432 GCA_947561585.1 Caprella mutica
CTGGTGGTACGGTTTCATCTGGGGTCTTACAAGATGCAAACCCTAATAAAAATAAGACGGAGAAGAAAAAGAAAAAGCGCATCGTTTTTTTTAAATCATTCATCTATTCTGTTATTTAATGCAAATTGGATTGTTCTCAAAAAAACACAAGGTGACTAAAAATATAGTCACCTTGCGATTTTTTATCCAAATAATTAATTCTCTATAATTTCAAAATCGTCTAATCTACATTCAGCAACTGCATTGTTAAAATAGATAGCTATCATTGTATTAGCTCCTGAATTGAAAACTATACTTTCTTGAATATAAGTATTGGCATCCGTCTGATCATTTACGGTAGTTGAAGCAATTGTAGCTCCAGCAACTTCAGATGGGGCTGTCAACGTAGAACCATCTAAAATAGAAACCGTTAGTGATCCTCCTACTGGAGCCGTTTTCATCGTGTAATAAAAAGAAACGGTGTAGTCTTTATTGGCTTCCACTTCTATTAATTGATAACCGATACGAGAACCATCATCTGGTAACTTGGCCGCTTGCGCTCCACCAACTACTGGGCTTGAGGTAATCTGAATAACCCCTCCTAAGGCACTATTTCTCCAACAATCTCGACCATCTTGGGCCGTACCACAATTTAATCCTGAAGGATCAGCATCTTCAAATCCAGATTCTGAAACCATTGGCATGAATGTTTCGATAGCCTCTATCGAGAAATCGTCTAATCTACACTCTACATCTACATTTGAGAAGAAGATGGCTACCTCTGAATTACTTCCTGAACTGAAAGTTATACTTTCCGTGATATAAGCATTGGCATCGGTCTGATCATTTACAGTAGTTGAAGCAATTGTAGCTCCAGCAACTTCAGATATATCAGCCAAAGTAGTACCATCTAAAATAGACACCGTTAATGATCCTACTGGAGAAGTTTTCATCGTATAATTAAAAGTCACAGTATATTGTCTATTAGGTTCCACAGTAATTAATTGATAACCGATACGAGAACCATCATCTGGTAACTTGGCCGCTTGCGCTCCACTAGCTACTGGACTTGAGGTAATCTGAATAACCCCTCCTAAGGCACTATTTCTCCAACAATCACGGCCATCTAAGCCCGTACCGCAAGCTGCTGCTGAAGGATCATTATCTTCAAATCCACCTTCCCTAATCGTTGCGATGAATACCTGTGATACAGTTACTTCTTTTGTTTTCACATCCTGAAGACCTGTAATACTTGTGGCAGTCAAGGTCACTGTATAAATACCATCTGCCGTATAAGTATGTGAAGGATTCATTCCTGTAAATTGATAACCGTCCCCAAATTCCCAAAGCAGTTCTACTGCACCTTCGGAAGCATCCATGAAGTTGATAGTTTGGTAATCCATCGGATCAGTGACACAACCAAAATCAGCTGTAACTGGTGCTTGTATATCAACTGTTTTTACTAAAGTAGCTGACAAACCAGCAGCATTGGTAACCTCAAGCGTAACCGTGTAAACAGCAGGTTCTGCATAAACATGGGTCGGAGATTCTTCTGTTGACGTATTTCCATCGCCAAAATCCCACATAAAACTTACCGCATCTGTGGATGTATTAGTAAATGTATATTCCAAAAAGTTAGCCTCACTCTGTTCAATATCAAATCCTGCCGAAGGAGGTACTGCACCCGCCGCTCCAACTTCAATAGAGAAATCATCTAATCTGCATTCAACAGGTCCATTAAAGAAATAAATGGCAATAACATTATTTACTCCAGAATTAAAAGATAATTTCTGTTCTATATATTCCAGAGGATCCGATGTGTCGTTTACAGTTACTGAACCAATAGTATTATCAAGCGCATCCTGTGCAGTCTCGAAAGTTCCTCCAAATTGAGTTACGCCTAATATAGATACCGTTAACCAAGGGTCGGACGAATTGTCTAACATCGTGTACCAAAATCTTAGGTCATAATTGGTTTCAGGTTCTACCGTAATTTCTTGATAACCAATACGCGTTTGGTCAGCAGGCATCTTGGCACCTTGATCTCCAAATGTTACTGGACTACCTGTAATCTGAATAACACCGCCTAAAGCACTGTTTCTCCATGAATCTCGTCCATCACCAGAACCATCAGGTAAGGTGTTATCTTCAAAGCCTGGTTCTAAAATAATTGGCTGAAATGGCCCTTCAACCACCATAACTTCTATAGTTGTAACATCTGATTCTCCCCTTCCATCACTGGCTGTTAAGGTTACTGGAAAAGTACCTTCTCCAGAAAATGTATGGGTGGGGTCTTGCTCATCTGAGGTTGCTCCTCCTCCAAAATCCCATGCGAGGGTAGTCGCTTCAGATGAAAGATTAGTGAATTTAATCGTTCTGAAATCTTCTAAAGTAGAAGCATAAGAAAAGTTAGCTGTTGGTAAAATTTCATCAGCTATCGAGTTGGTATCTGGTAAGTCATAATCGAAAGCATCTTTACAACCATAGAGCGTTAATGCTATGATAGCAAAGCAGAAGAACCATTTAGTTGCACTTCCTATAAAATTAAATTTATTTTTCATTTTTGTTATTTTTATTTGAGTATATGGCAAAAGACTTATTTTAACCCTTTCCTTTCTCCTTTTAGCCGAAATTCCCTCCCTTCCCTTTCAAGGGAAGAGAATGAACCACGTCGAAGAACAAGACGGGAGAAAGGGATGGTTTTAAAACAGTTTTTATCATGAACTCAGCTTTTTTATTTATTTTAATAGCCTGGGTTTTGGGATAATAGTCCACCACTTAAATTAATTTCTCTAGCAGGAATTGGTAACAATAATTGTCTAGCATTATAACTTGAGTAGCCCATTTCCGCAGCATGTGCAGTTAGTATAGGATCAGCAACGCCGAATCTTAGTAAATCATAAAAACGCTGATTTTCAAAAGCCAATTCTACACGTCTTTCATCCAATAAGGCTTCTTTAGTAAGCGTTGAAGGACGATCGTCTATAGCATCAAATCCGGCTCTTACTCTCACCTCCATATAAGAAGCAATTGCAGCACCATCATTGGTTGAAGCCGTACCTGCCATAATCGCCTCCGCGTGCATGAGCAATACATCTGCATAACGTAAAACAATGATATCATTGCCTGCATTACGAGGGTCACCACCATATGTAGGAGGACTGCTTTTGATATCAGAGCCTTCAGGTAAAAATTTGGCCACTTCCGTCCAAGTACCCGTATTCCAGTACGAGGTTTCGGTTCTATTGCCTCCAAGGACGTCAAAAACTGCTATCAAATTATCATTGACCATATTGTGCCCATCTTCTCTACCTTGACGTACAGTCGCTGTAAATTCAGATGAAAAACTCTGACTTTCTAAGGTGTTCTGAAAATCATATTGAACAGCAAAAAGAATTTCGTCATTCAATTCATTATAAAATACATCATTAAAATTCTCTTCTAAACTAAATTCTCCACTATTCACTATAGCCTCGCACAACTGCTTAGCTTCTGAATAATTAGGACTTGGTTGGGTCAAATAGACCTTAGCCAAAAGACCTTGAGCAGCAGCTTTAGATGCTCTAGATTTATAAGCATTGTCAAGATTGGCAACCGCTTCTTGCAAGTCTGAAACAATTTGCGCATAAACCTGATCTACTGACGCTCTGGTAAAAAGTAAATCCGTCTCTGCAGGACCTACGACTGAGGTTACCAATGGTACCTCACCAAACAATCTAACCAATTTGAAATAGGCAAAAGCTCTTAAAAATTTAGATTCAGCTGCATAGCTACTCTGATTATCTGCATCTGCAACATCCATAAAATTCAAGATATTATTGGCTCTAAAAATAACATCGTACATCGATTGATACATATCTTCCGATTGTATATTATTAGGGTCAACTCTATATCTGTGAAAGTCGGCTTTTGTCCCTTCTAGTGTTGCGGTACGTGTATTATCCGATCGCATTTCGGACAACATATACTCAAATTGCAAGCCTCGATTAGCTCTTGTAATATTGGTCTCTGTATTTTCATTGACGCCTTGTAGGGCATCATAAATGCCTATCACACCAGCCAATACATCCGCATCACTTGCATAGAAGGCATCTACCACAATGGCAGAATCTGGTAATGGATTTAAAAAATCTTCTTCACAAGAATGGAATATAAATGCTATTCCTATCAATAATATATATTTAAAATATTTCATTTTTATTTTTATTTTGCAAGTTGCGATTCATTATTAAAACATTCCTTATTGACTGTTATTCATCTCAACTTGGGTTATTTTATAAGATTAGAAATTAACATTTAGACCTGCCGTTACTGTTCTAAATAAAGGTGTACCTGCTCTTTGAGAACCATAAGCTCTAGGGCTATTATTATTATCAATATATTCAGGATTGAAACCTTTGTATTCATCAGAAGTATTGTATATCAAATTCTGACCAGATGCATAAATTCTTATCCCACCTAAACCAAATCGTGACAATTGATCTGGTGTAAAGTTATATCCAATGTTGATATTTCTTAATGAAAAATAACCAGCACTTTGTACCACATCATTCGTCCAAATTCTTGGTTGAAGGAATGAAGGATGAGAGATAATGCCATCCTCTACGACTTGCTGCACATCAGAAGTAGAACCTTGCCAATGTGTCCCAAAATATTGATCTCCAATATTCTTCACTTCAGCACCTTGACTTCCTTGAATCATAATAGAAAAATCAAAATTACCAATCATGAATTCATTGGTGAAACTCCAAATCAAGTCTGGATATGGATCTCCAAGAATCGTCTTGTCGGCATCTGTAATTAAACCATCACCATTTAAATCCTTAACGATTACATCTTCTGATACCCCGTTGATTGGAATATAAGGCGAGTCATAATATTGAGTAGCTATTTCTTTGTCTACAACAAATCCATAAAAAGAAGAGATAGGATTACCTACAGAATTTATCCATTGTGAATTTCTGCCAAAGCCATCCTCTAATAATGCACCATCCGATTCTCCAAAACTGATGAGTTCATTTTTGTTGGTTGAAGCAATAATGGTAGAGTTCCACTTGAAATTACTATTAGTGATATTTCTCGTTCTTAATTCAAACTCGAATCCTCTATTTTCTACTTCCCCTAAATTCACAATACCCCCACTAAACCCAGTAACATAAGAAACAGGGTTTTCTAAAAGTAACTGATCACTTGTTCTAACATAATAATCTATCGAGCCTGTTACTCTGTTATTGGCAAAACCGAAATCAATTCCAGGATTGAATTCTTCTGAAGCTTCCCATTGCAATAAGGTATTGGCTATATTAAGTGCAGAAACACCTGAAGTAATACCACCTTCTGTAATGGCATTCGAATTATTCAAGAGTGCCAAGTAAGGATATGCATTGATAATATCATCACCTACGCTGAAGTTTTCATTACCTGTGAGACCATAACTGACTCTTAATTTTAATCTACTTAATGCACTGTTATCTATAAAGGCGCTTTCATTGTGGATATTCCAACCGAAAGAAACGGCAGGGAAATTACCCCATTTTGAATCTACCCCGAAAACGGAACTAGCATCTCGTCTAAAGGAAGCATTCACTAAATATCTATTGTCAAAAGCGTAATTAACCCTTGCAAAATAACCTATCTTATTTTTTTCAGCATTGATTTCTTCAAATTCAGAAACAGTCGTTGCGCCTTGTAAATTTTTAAGCAAATCATTAGCGTATCCAGTACCCTCAACTACACTATTTTGAGAAGCTCTTTTTTGGAAAGTTGCTCCTACCAATACATTGAAATCATGATTGTCTACTACTTTAGTATAATTCAGCGTATTGTCAGAAATCAATCTATTACGCACTCTATTTTGCAACTGATAAGAAGCTCTACTAGCTGATGCATGATGCTTTGTACCATTCCATCTAGTTCTTTTACGATTTTCTATAGTTACACCAAGTGATGATCTAGCGGTAAGTCCTTCTGTAATTTTATAACTTAAAAAAGCTTGACTCAACAAATTAGTTTTGAACTCATAATGTTCTCTTTCTACATATTGAGCATAAGGGTTCATATCGCCCGATGTACGTGGTCTATTATCGCTACCATCACCATTCAAATCTTTTTCAATCAAATGATTCTCCAAAAAATAATCGCCTACGCCAACATCTGGATAATTGGCTCTATTAATATATTCCAATGTTGATTCTGTATGATATATCGGCAACCATGGAGATTGTCTGATAGGGTTATGTATAGAAGTTGGTAAAGCTCTTCGCTTTGAATAAGAAGGGTTAAAATTAAGGCCAAAGGTTAGGTTATCCGTAATTCTAGTATCCATCTTTATTCTTCCAGAATATAATCTGTAGTCATCGGTGATGACAACGCCTTCATCCCCTAGCGTTCTCAAAGAAGCACTAAATTTTGTTTTTTTACTTCCTCCTCTTGCAGAGAAAGAATGACTTGAAATATTTCCACCATCAAAGAATACGTCTTGCCAATCTCTATCAATACCCGTTACTGCTACTAATTCTTGTGCATACAACGTATTATCTGTAAGCTCACCTGCTTCCGCTAATTCTTTTGCAGCCCATTCAGCAACACTCTTTTTATAAGCCTCGCTTCCAAAGGCATCTTTCCTACCTATATAGGTTTCATAACTAAATTTGGTTTTTCCTTCTCCTCCACTTTTTGTCGTAATCAGGATAACACCATTAGATCCTTCACTACCATAAATAGCAGCAGATGCCGCATCTTTTAATACTTCAAATGAAGCAATATCATTCATATCCATATTCCCTAGAAAATCAGCATCGACTACTAAACCATCTACGACTACTGCAGGACCAGATTCAGCATTTATAGAACCAAATCCTCTAATCGTAATGGTAGGCGCAGCACCCGCCTCTGCCGAACTTGCTTGGATATTAACCCCAGACACTTGACCTATTAGGGCATCATCTACCCTAGCCACTGCTATCTGATCCAGTTTTTTATTTTCAACTTTGGACACCGATCCTGTTAAGTGTGATTTTTTCTGTGTACCATAACCAATCACAACTACTTCATCTAATACTTCTGTATCGGGAAGCAATGAAATAGCAGATAAATTTCTGTCGTTTCCAACAATAATCAATTTTTCTCTATAACCTGTATAGCTAACAACCAGTGCATCGCCTGTGTTAGCAGCAAGTGAAAATCGTCCATCTAAATCAGTGATTGTTCCAGTAGATGTACCTTGTATAATAACAGAGGCACCTATCATCGGAGCGCCTGTTTCGTCTAGTAGTTGACCACTTACATTCTGTGCAAGTAGACTTCCTGCTCCAAACATAAGTATAACCAGCGTAAGTAAGACTTTACAGGAAAGCCATATTTCAATAGTTTTAAACATAATTAATGAGGGTTTTCGTTATTTAAACAATGCTTTTTGTGTGGATTAGAGAAAGGGGAATTCTTCTCTAACTTTTTAATTAGATTAAGATGTTTTGCTGAAAGTTGTGATGTTCATCGGATGTTACAGACAAAATAATTGGTTGACCAAATGTTGGTTGACCAATAATTGGTTGACCAAATATACTGATAATTCACATATCTCCAAACAAATTTTATATATTCCTACTGTATATCATTTTTTATAGACAATCTTATAGACCAATAAAGATTAGCGATAATAGCTTAAATGATGATACAGATGATTTGATTAATCTGCGAAATAAAGGCGTAGCTTCTCGTCTGTTTGAAGCAAAAAATCTATTTTAGGCACATTCACGCGGTAAGGTCAATCCAATTGTATTAGTCCATTTATTAAAAAGTTGTACCGATCCAGATGCATTGACAGTCAAAACCTTTCTGTTTCACTTTTTTGTTCAGATGTATAATTTCTGTCAGTATTACTTTTGTCAGATTTTTTTAATGGAGGTAACGAGTATGCTACATACTTGTATAGATGAAGAGGTTCAGGTTCATACCATCAGAGAGAAATATGAACTAGGTAATAATATTAACTCAAAAGTAATAACTTTTGCTTTTGCTTTGTCTGTTGAAATTGAACGTCAAATTATTTCTCTACGAACCAAGGAGGCTCTTGCTAGAAAAAAAGTGTGGGCATGGAATTAGGGCGACGATTCATTCATTGTCTCGTAAACTAGATTACACCCTACATAATTTAATTGACATATGCCATATAAGGCAAAATGTATTCGCCACTCATGATTCTCTCCTTAAATTTTTGATTGCTCATACTTAAGGTCTGCTTCTTATTTTCTATTTTAATGCAGATGACTTCTTTGTTTTTAGCAATGATCGTTATCAATTGTCCATACATATTTTATATACTTTTAAATAGTAGACTTGTTTCTAAATAACATATTCGTATATCAAATCCTTATTTAGGAACAAGTCTAGTTAAAAAATAAAAGAACAGCCAATAATCAATACAAGTATTGCTAAGCACTATTGAGGTTAGGTTTAGTGCTAGGATGTTCACCTTTTTTAAAGTAGTTATTGTGATTAGTTGCAGGAAAAGATGTCTTGCATTCTTTTATAATAGAAATATTTATTCAGGGAGTGTTGCCAATATTTTTTACTTGCTTGGAAAGTAGAATTGACTTTGTAATACTGTTTGCTCTCTTAAATATAAGAAATTTTCTTAATAAAAAGCATGCTATCTCTTTTTTAAACAAAATTATTAATCGATTTTTCTTTTCTCAAAAGCAAGTTCTTTCTAGTGCATAGAAATGTAGTATGGAAAAAAGGAGGCCTGTGAGGCTAACTGAATTTTCATAATAGTGAAATAAATAGTAGAATTAAAAAAGGATATCTTCATTCCCTTGCAAATTTGATTTTATTTATATTTTCAAAAGGGTACACAAAATCTTAAAATGGAGATGACTATTTACATTTGTTAATGAAAAATTAGTTGAAAAGTGCGGGGGGCAGGTCAAAAAACTGTTTCTGAGATGGCTTGCGATAGCAAAGAGTGCAAGCAAAAAAGGAGTTTTTTTTGACGAACCCCGATAGCTATCGCATAGGGGTGAAGCTTAAAAAAAGTAAAATTAAAGAGTTCATTGACAATCAGGGAGTTAGATATATAAATCTGACAAAAATGGCATAAAAAAAGCTATTTAGATGTTGAATAAATTTTAAACAAATTTCATCTAAATAGCTATTATGATTAATCAAGTACAAATACGTGAAAAATTAGATACAGTTTCAATAGCAGAAATTGCAGCAGCAACGAACTTTACAAAACGGGTGGATGGAAAAATTAATCCACTTAATTTTGTACTTAGTTTTTTCATTTCGATACAAAAAACTAATCACACTTTGAAGTCATGGGCAACAGAATTAGCCATTATGATACGAGGTACTTTATCCTATAATGGGATGAAAAATGCCCAGAATGAAAATCGAGCTAATTTTGCAAAACAGTTACTTGAAAAAGTGATTCAACAACAGGTGCAACAAAATATAAATCACTCTAACAAGTCTAGATTTACTAAGTCTACTCAGTTATTAGAAAAATTTAACCGAGTGTTTTTAGAGGACAGTACTTGTCTTAACTTACCAAGTTGTTTATATGAATTTTTTCCTGGTGCATTTAGTAAAACAGGTAAAGCAGCTACTGCAAAAATTCAATTACGACAAGAATTAAAAAGTGGTACTTATGCAAATTTAGAACTTCAAAGTTTTAGAGATAATGACCAAAAATTTGCACCAGATATTTTGAAAAAATTACAAGCAGGTGATTTAGTTATTCGTGATTTAGGCTATTGGGTATTAGCTGTGTTTAAACAAATCATTGAACTTAAAGCATTCTTTATCAGTCGATTACGTTTTGGTGTTTGTCTTTACAACACAGCAACTGAAGAAAAAATTGATTTAGCTAAAGTACTAAGAAAAGCTAGACGAACTGGACAGTCTACAGTCGAACTTGAAGTTTTGGTAGGCAAAAAAGCAAAACTTCAAGCTAGAATTGTAGCCATTAAATGTCCACCCAATGTTACTCGTAAACGAAGAAAAGCAGCTCGAAATAATAGAAGTGCCAAAGCTAATCATTCCAAAGAATACATGGAATTATTAGGATGGACACTTTTCGTTACTAATGTATCTCAAGAGACTTTATCTGCACAAGAACTTTTACAAGTTTATGGCTATCGTTGGAGAATAGAAATTATTTTTAAATGTTGGAAAAGTCATTTTAAAATAGACCAACTATTTAAGACTCATACTAAACTAAACAAACAACAAGTACAAATTGCTTTTTACTTATTTTTGGTTTGGCTAACTTTATTTTTTGCTAAAATGTATAACTTTTTTTTAGTCCAAGTTTATACAAAAAAACAAAAAATACTGAGCCTGATGAAATTTGCCAAATTTGTCAATGAACATCTTGCAGATTTTTTGTCTGCCCCTGATTTAGAGTATTGGACTCATCATCTCGCTTATTATTGTTCCTATAAAAAGCGAAATGATCGACTCAATTTCTTTGAACAATTTTATTTATTAAATTAAGCTTCACCCCTATGCGATAGCTATCGGGGTTTGCTTTCCCGAAATTCTTCGGGACAGGCTGTTTTTTTTATCAACTGAAAAAAAATGAAGAAAGTAAGCACTGGTCAACGTCATATTCTATAATATTCGAAAATGTGTACCCTTTTGAATTTATATTAGGAATAAATTTTCTTAAATAGATACTGCCTTTCCATCAATTGGAAGCAGGTTATTAATTAAAGCGTGTTCTACTTCTAAAACTTGATTAGGCACTCCTTTTCGCTTTCGCTCAATGATGGTCAAGTCTATATCTCTGTGCTTGGCACTTACTTCAAATTCGTCAATGATTTCTATGACATCAAAATCAATATTGATAGATTTAGAACCATCCTTTGCAGAACACTTACCGAGTCTTACTGATATCAAGGTAAAGAAGGGCAATTATAATGAAGTCCACAAAATGCTGGAGTATTTTGTTTTCAAACTATTGGAAAAGTAATTGATTGGGCTTTAGAAAGTATAAAAAGGCTAAATCATAAGGCAAATGCAGAGCAAGAAAAAACAACTCAGCAATTACTGAGTTCAGGAACTACTGATTTACTGAACTCAGGTTAATGTTTTTTTCCTACTATTGTTTAGTATCTTTTCCCTTGGCCAATCTATTTCGGTTGGGGTCTTGGCCTTCAATCGTATCCAGAATATTTCTTATTTCATCTACATTGTCTGTGATTTTCTTAATATTCCATTTGAGTTGCTTGCTATGTGCTTCAGCTTCTTTAAGTCTTTGAAATTCTTTGATAAAATAAACTTGAAACTCTGGACTCAACCAATAACAGAAATTGAGGGCTATGTCTTTGTGGGCAAAAGTCCCCCCTCCTCTCCCACTTTTGATATAAATACCTATGGCATTGGTAAATTTTATCCATTTATTGGCGGAGATATAAGAAGCGTTGTCTGATATAAACTCTAAAACCCCCCCCATTTGCAGGGGGGTTATTTTTGGATTGTGCAGCCTCTCCCAAGTATATAAATACTTAGCTGTTGAGATATTTTTTAACCAATTCTGGATAATTCGTTCTGGTTTTTTTGCATTTGATCGCTTGGCTATATCTGTCAATGAGATATATTCCATCTGGTCGGATGGCTCAATCTTAATATCTAAACCTTGAACTTGTATTTTTTTCTGACGCATTGTATGTTGTTAATTTCTTTATCATTTGGTCTTTTACTCCTCCCCTACCTGATTGTATTTTTATCTTCATAATATTTTTCAGTAGTTACTGATTTCAGTAGTTACTGAATTTTAACTATATTAATCGTTTAAAAAAATACTGTTTTCAATGAGTTAGCATATTATTGGTTATCTGACAAACCCACCTGCGGCAGGGTAAGGTCACTTTAAAAGTCAAAAAGTGACCTCATTTCTACTGAATTACTGAACTCAGTATTTAAATACCTAAATCCTCATTGATTAAACGGACCAAGTAGCGCTGTATCTTGGTTTCTTGCTCTACCATCTTCATCTTGATTTTCTTATGCGTACTTTTGGGTACATCTACTGTAAGCCGAACAACAGCTTCTTTGGGTGCTTTCTTCGCTACTTTTTGGGGCTGAGGTACGCTAAGTACTTCTTGTTTATGAATACTTTCTACCTGTTCTTCTACCGCTTTTATATTCTTTTGCTTAGCTACCAATGGCTTTTTGGTAACCAAAGGCACTTCCTTTAGCGTATTTCTATTGATGCGCTCTGATTTTAATTTATCTTTTAAAGATGTTTTTTTTCTTTGCCATAATTGTAGTATTTAATTCAAGTTGAGATACCTTTCATGAAAATTTAATTTAAAATACCAATGATTTCATTGGCCAGTTTTGCAATTTCTTGCTTGGCCACTTTATTGGCCGATTCATAAACGCCTTTGCCTTCTTGTATGACTTCTTTGTAAACTAATCGGGTTTTGAGTGTTGATTCTAGCATATTAAAACCTAAATCATCTAAGGCTTCTTTGGCTTCTTTATTGAATTTCATACGCCCATCAAATTCATTTAGCACAAAATAGCCTGGTATATCAACGCCCTTTGTCGCAATAGCTTCTTCATATCGTTCTTGAAACCGCTCCGTTGCCCATATATCCAATATGCTTGGTTTGATAGGTACAAGGATGAGGTCGCCCATCAACATGATGGTACTCACGAGCTTGGAGAGCGCTGGCGTTCCATCTATAATGATGACTTCATAATCTCTTTGAAGTAGCGTCACATTGTTGCGAAGGGCTTGAGGACTATCAATACTTACAACCATCACTGGTGGATCTTCGTCTATGTCTCGGAAGCCTGACCACCGTTCTGAACTGTCATTAATATCCGCATCTACTATAGCCACTTTGTACCCCATGTGTGCAAAGCAGACGGCTATGTTTTGGGCTATGGTGCTTTTACCTACGCCTCCCTTAAGGCTTGTTACAGAAATTATCATTTTTATTTTGTTTAAATCGTAAAATCAAAGTTTGTATAGTTTTATAAATTACTGAATTCAGTAAATCAGTAGTTACTGATGCAAATGTAAATTAAAAACTGAATTTTTCAAAATATCTTATAAAATCATAAACTATAAAATAAGCGCTCTCAAGCGTTTATTTTATAGTTGCAACCAAATTCACATTACGATAAATAAAAATGCTTAAATCGAAAATTTGACCTATTAGAAGTTTTTGTGATGGGCCAAGTTGAAACTCATTTGCCATTTCCAAAAAATGAGTTGTACCAACGCATTTTTTTTTGGAAAGACATAAAGTTGATAGAAGCTTAAAACATTCAGTAACTACTGAGTTCAGTAGTTACTGAATGAAAAACAGGTGATTGCTATCAATTGGCAACATTATAAAAAATAATCCTTAGGGCTATTGCTTTATTTGGTAGGTTATAGACTAAAGCAAAATTTATAAATTATGTGCGCTAATGCGCTATTGATTGATTGAAAGCAGCGCTGAGATGTAAGCAATGTTCTAGTTTTTCAAACATCGTAGGTTTTGTTCTTAGCCAACAAAGTATTTATTGAAGATTGATACATCCAAAATAACCCAACCTTCAATACCTGAAAACATTAAGGGTTACTTTAAAGTTTATTGATTTTTACTGAACTCAGTAGTTCAGTAAGTACTGATTGTTATGGAATACATCAGTAATCATATACTACAAAAAGGAATTTTATACATAATCCGTTCGTCTGGACTATCCTAAAAGATAGATTGACTAAAACTAGAACTCATTGATTTGGCTTTCAATTAAGCTATCATTAGTAGAGTAGGAGTGAATGAAATTAAACATCGTAGGTTTTGTTCTTAGCCACAAAGCATGTATTGAAGATTGATACATCCAAAATAACCCAACCTTCAATACCCGAAAACATTAAGGGTTACTTTAAAGTTTATTGATTTTTACTGAACTCAGTAGTTCAGTAAGTACTGATTGTTATTAAATACATCAGTAATCATTTGCTACAAAAAGGAATTTTATACATAATCCGTTCGTCTGGACTATCCTAAAAGATAGATTGACTAAAACTAGAACTCATTGATTTGGCTTTCAATTAAGCTATCATTAGTAGAGTAGGAGTGAATGAAATTAAACATCGTAGGTTTTGTTCTTAGCCACAAAGCATGTATTGAAGATTGATACATCCAAAATAACCCAACCTTCAATACCCGAAAACATTAAGGGTTACTTTAAAGTTTATTGATTTTTACTGAACTCAGTAGTTCAGTAAGTACTGATTGTTATTAAATACATCAGTAATCATTTGCTACAAAAAGGAATTTTATACATAATCCGTTCGTCTGGACTGTCCTAAAAGATAGATTGACTAAAACTAGAACTCATTGATTTGGCTTTCAATTAAGCTATCATTAGTAGAGTAGGAGTGAATGAAATTAAACATCGTAGGTTTTGTTCTTAGCCACAAAGCATGTATTGAAGATTGATACATCCAAAATAACCCAACCTTCAATACCCGAAAACATTAAGGGTTACTTTAAAGTTTATTGATTTTTACTGAACTCAGTAGTTCAGTAAGTACTGATTGTGTTCAAAATTGCTTTCTTTTACTCGTATTTATGGAACAATAAATCTAAAAAGCATCCTTATCCAAATTCCATTTAAAGGCTTCTATTACCAAAGAGGCAAGATGATTCTAAGTACCCTTATAGTTTTATTTTATAGCCTTGGTTCAAACCTGAGTAAAAATAAGTCAATTATTGGGTGCGGATAAATAGTATAACACATACATATATATGCCAATTGAGCTGTACGAAACAATCAGTATTTACTGAACTCAGTAAATACTGATTGTTGAGAGAAGTAAAGGTTTAATTTACTCCATCCCCATTTGATTGGAGAGATTTTCCAAATCTGTGAGATTTCCCGTTTGAGGAGTTTGTTCTTTATTATAGTTTTCTTCAAACTCCATATTGGTCAGCGTTTTGGCATATTCTCTATTGGCCTTAGCATCGGCAGATAATTGTTTTTTTCCGATTATGTACTGCTTCTATAATTTGAGAAAATTGATCTGTCTTAAAAATATCTTTTTGAAACCACTTCACAAAGACACCTGCTTTGCCTTCTTGAGTATTTGCCTTGGTTTTACTCAATACAATTTGGTAAGCTTCTTCACAAAAATAATCTTCATAACCATCACAAACACTCGAAGGCATGCGGGGAATAATCTGATGAAAAGCGATTCCCCCATAGATTCCTTTTCCCAATAAAAATTCATAGGCCTTTAGCTGAGCACGGGTCAATCTACCCAATTTCTCTTGGGAAGGTATATTTTCTTTAGAGGTATCTAGGGCTTGAGATGCAGGTTCATAATGAGGACTATCCTGTACTTGAAAGGTAACATGAGTAATCTTTCTGCCCGTCCGATGTTTTTCAAAGTCAATGATATCAACAATATTGCTTTTATTGACCCCTTCAATAATAGGATTAATGACACGTCTTCGGAAATTATCAAATTCTTTATACTTGCCTGGAATACTCAAAAGGGCTTTCAATTCGTCAATTCCGTAGTGTAAACGGGTGATTTGTTCATACTTTCTTTTCTTATCTCTTTCGGCTTTGGCCAAAATAAGAAAGCGAATAGCATGACCACTATTAATACCTGTTGGAGGTTTAATACCCAAAAAATTCTTTTTAAACCCCAAGAGTAGGGGTTTCATTCTTTCATTAAAGCAATACTTAATAAAGACGGTCCCATCTGAGGTCTTAAAAGGATCTATCTCTGCAAAGATGGGCCGTACCTTGGGGAGTACCTGACCATCTATCACTACATCTGTATCAAACTTGCAAGTGACGCCTCCCATCCGTTCAGCACATTGGCGAAGTTCATTATAAAGACCGCCCCATTTTTTTTCCAGTAGTCTTTAACAACTTTTCCAAATCCTGCACCGATACAATGGCGTCATTAAGCTCACCTTGACTCTGTGGATCAAGTTGGGCCACCAAAAATAAAAAGATAACCCACTCACGTGCAGTAGCAAAATTAACTCTACCTTTAGTGGCTAATTCATTAGAGAATCGAGCTGTGGGTAAATTATTTATTAGGCTATTGTTATTAGCATCTTTCATAATAAGACGAATATACGGTTTAAGCGTACAATAAAAAACTATCTGTACGGAAAATGACCCTGTTTGTGTACGGTTTTCATCTTTCATCCCTGTTTGTGTACGGATTAAACCCTGTTTATGTACGGGGTTCATCCCTGTTTGTGTACGGATTAAACCCTGTTTATGTACGGTTTTAAACCCTGTTTATGTACGGATTAAATATTATAAATTATTGTTTATCAGTTACTTATGGTATCCCTAAATATTAAATTATAAATATTAAGACAAAGTCTTAAAAGCTTTAAGACTTTTTAAAATTTGATTAGAGAATGCTTTAGGATAATTTTTTTTCAAAAAAAATTAAAAGGCTTTTTTATTGGGACACTTATAACAAATCTAGATTAGACTTCCACTACTATTATTTAGTATTGATTGATAAAAAACGATTTAAAGAGAATAGAGACCATTTAAATTTGAAATCATCAAAGAACATTTGAGTTTTTCTTTGTATCGTATTTCCCCAAATTATAGTATCTTTTAAAAAAATAAATAGATGACAGGCAACCATCAGCCAATAATGTTTGTATAGGTAGGTATAGTATTAAACAATGAATTCAAATTTAGAAACAATCATTGCAGGGTGCATAAAGTGGGACAGGCAAAGCCAACGTCAACTTTATCAAGCGTTTTATCCTTACGGGATGAGCATCGCAGTGCGCTATATGAAAGATGAAGCAGAAGCGGAGATTGTACTCAATGATAGTTTTTTGAAAGTTTATAATCATATAAAGAACTACAATAGCAGTAAAGATTTCAAACCATGGTTCAGAAAGATATTGGTTAATACATCAATTAATCACTTGAAAAAGAATAAAAGATTAGTCATGAAAACTAATTTATCAGAAGTAACACAGTTGGCAGATAGGGAAAACATCCTAAGTAGTTTGTCTTATAAAGATCTCATTAAAATGGTGCAATCCTTATCACATGCTTATAGTACGGTTTTTAATATGTATGTGATAGATGGATTTAAGCATGAGGAGATAGCCAGGGAATTAGGGATTTCAGTAGGTACGAGCAAATCCAATTTAAGCAAAGCAAGAGCCAAATTGAAAATATTGATTGAAAAACAAATAACTTTAGAAAATGGATAATTTTCCAGATAAAGATATAGACTATATATTCAGAGAAGGTTCTGAAAAACATGACTTTCCGTTTAAGGAAAGTGCATGGACTCATATGGATACTCTCTTGGATAATGAAGTGAAAAAGCGCGATAAAAAAAGATGGATATTCCTACTCCTTTTACTTGGGGTTATTGCAGGAATTGGAATAACTGGATATAGATCAAATACCTCAAAAAAAGCTACACCCAATACGACTAAAGAATATACTCCTATAATTGCCGAGAAAGAAACCTTAGATATAGCCGTTGATAAGCATAACATTTCTACAGATAATAATCAGATAAACGATTCTACTACGAGCAAAGAAAAAGCCATCCCTAACTTAACTAACCGAACAATTAATAAGAAGGAAATTGCTAAAGTATCGACAACAGAAAAGCATACCATAACGAAAAAAAAATTATTGACTAACAACAATAAAACCAATGTAAAGACCAAAAAACAAGAGAGCCCTTTTTTAAAAACTAATACTTCTTCTTCTCAAAATGAACAATTGACGCACTTGAATAGTGCAGCGATTACTGACAAATGGAATCCATCTACATATGAAAATATACAATCAGATACCGCAATAGACAGAGTAACAATTAATGTAAATTCAATAGCGACTAATACACTGAAGACACTTGCTATAACTCCGACTTATGATGAGAATAATTTTAAAAGACTCCTTAAAATTGATATCATTGAAGGAAGAAAAGATAAATTTAAAATAGGTGTTGTACTAGGACAAGAATGGTCTTCAGTTGGTATGATGAATGACTCCCAAAAAGGCTACAAGATAGGATTAGATTTAATCTATCAATTCGGAAAAAGATTTCAAATTTCAACTGGGTTTACTGCAAGTAAGAAAAAATACGAAACGAATGGAATCAACTACAATGCAAGAGTAGAAAGATGGGTAGACGACGTCACCCCTCAAACCGTACTAGGTACCTGTGATATTTTTGAAATACCATTTGATTTTACCTATTATTTTAAAGGATACGAAACTTCTTCCTTTTTTATCAATGGAGGTCTTAATTCCTATATCATGCAAAAAGAATGGTATGACTATGAATATGAATCTGGTACCAATATGCAAGGCCTCCCTACATTCTGGACAGGTAATATGAAAAATAATCATTTCCTATCTGTTAGCAATTTTTCTGTAGGATATCAAAGTGTACTTAATGATAAAATGACAATTCAACTAGCACCTTATATTCAAGTTCCACTAACAGGGATAGGTGATGGACAGGTTAAATTGTTTACTATTGGACTACAAATGAAAATGCTTTTTGGAAAATAATAATGCAGTGAATTCATGGGTAAGTATCAATTAATTTTGAGTTATTTCTTAAATTCATCATAAGTCTATAGAGCGTTTCATAACATTAATTTTCAATCTTTTTTATTACTATCTTATTATACCTAAACCGAATTAGCATTCATTCGGAGTGTAAATTATTACTAGACATTACCCTATGATATATCTCGATTACTAAATTTTATTGAACTGTCAATAAAATCAATGGCAGCGCTATGCCTAGTTTAAAAAATATCTTATTAGACATTAGACTATTAAATCAAAAAAATTATGACTTATTTATTAACAAAAGAAAAAAGAACTAATCTTCATTTTAGAAGATTCACTTATATCTTAATGATAGCACTTAGTTTTATGCTATACAATACGACTACTGCACAAGTAGTAATTAATGAAATCCAAGGAGACGGAACCGTCGAATTAAAAAATATAGGTAATACTACAGAAAATGTAGCTACTTATTGGCTTTGTGATTTTCCAGCTTATACTCAAATAAGTGATATGACTGTAGTATGTGGAAGTATGAATATGCAACCGGGTACGCTATTAACAATTAGTGGTTTTACAGATATAGATAACGTTGATGCAGAACTAGGACTTTATACCTCAAGTTCCTTTGGAGATGTGAATAGCCTTATTGATTATGTAGAATGGGGTTCTACAGGACACCCTAGGTCTGATCTTGCTGTTTCTGCAGGTATATGGACTACGGGAGATTTTGTTTTTTCGTTCGGCATAAATCAAACATTAGCTTATAGTGGTAGTGGTATTTCGTCTGCTGAATGGACTGCTGGTGCATCTACATTGTGTAGTGAAAATTGTGATGCAACAGGTGGCACCTTAACAGGCGGACCATTTGAATTTTGCGTAGGCGATGGCGAAGCAGATAATATAGCGGAAGGCTCAATTACCTTGAGTGGCAACAGCGGAACAAATGCTCAATGGATAGTGACGGATGAGCAATGGAATATCTTAGGTTTACCACCAATGCCAAGTTTAGTAGACTTTGATGGCGCAGGTGCGGGAACTTGTTTGATATGGCACCTAAGTTATGAAGATGGTTTGGAAGGAGCAGCAATGGGCATGAATATCAGTGGCATAGTAGGCTGTTTTTCTTTATCCAATTCTATATCTGTAAATAGATTGGCAGGTGATGATTGTCCTACAAATTGCACAGTAACCGGAGGGACTTTAACAGGCGGACCATTTGAATTTTGCGTAGGCGATGGCGAAGCAGATAATATAGCAGAAGGCTCAATCACCTTGAGTGGCAACAGCGGAACAAATGCTCAATGGGTAGTAACGGATGAGCAAGGCAATATCTTAGGTTTACCACCAATGCCAAGTGTAGTAGACTTTGATGGAACAGAAGCGGGAACTTGTTTGATATGGCACCTAAGTTATGAAGATGGCTTGGAAGGAGCAGCAGTAGGCATGAATGCCAATGACTTAGTAGGCTGTTATGCTTTATCCAATTCTATATCAGTAGTTAGAAACCAGCCAACCGGCGGGACATTAGCAGGCGGACCATTTGAATTTTGTGTAGGCGATGGCGAAGCAGATAATATAGCAGAAGGCTCAATCACCTTGAGTGGCAACAGCGGAACAAATGCTCAATGGGTAGTAACGGATGAGCAAGGCAATATCTTAGGTTTACCACCAATGCCAAGTGTAGTAGACTTTGATGGAACAGAAGCGGGAACTTGTTTGATATGGCACCTAAGTTATGAAGATGGCTTAGAAGGAGCAGCAGTAGGCATGAATGCCAATGACTTAGTAGGCTGTTATGCTTTATCCAATTCTATATCAGTAGTTAGAAACCAGCCAACCGGAGGGACTTTAACAGGCGGACCATTTGAATTTTGTGTAGGCGATGGCGAAGCAGATAATATAGCAGAAGGCTCAATCACCTTGAGTGGCAACAGCGGAACAAATGCTCAATGGGTAGTAACGGATGAGCAAGGCAATATCTTAGGTTTACCACCAATGCCAAGTGTAGTAGACTTTGATGGAACAGAAGCGGGAACTTGTTTGATATGGCACCTAAGTTATGAAGATGGCTTAGAAGGAGCAGCAGTAGGCATGAATGCCAATGACTTAGTAGGCTGTTATGCTTTATCCAATTCTATATCAGTAGTTAGAAACCAGCCAACCGGCGGGACATTAGCAGGTGGACCATTTGAATTTTGCGTAGGCGATGGCGAAGCAGATAATATAGCAGAAGGCTCAATCACCTTGAGTGGCAACAGCGGAACAAATGCTCAATGGGTAGTAACGGATGAGCAAGGCAATATCTTAGGTTTACCACCAATGCCAAGTGTAGTAGACTTTGATGGAACAGAAGCGGGAACTTGTTTGATATGGCACCTAAGTTATGAAGATGGCTTAGAAGGAGCAGCAGTAGGCATGAATGCCAATGACTTAGTAGGCTGTTATGCTTTATCCAACCCTATATCAGTAGTTAGACTATCAGGAAACGATTGTACTACAACTTGTACAGCAACCGGCGGGACAATTTCAGCAGGAGATTTTATTCACCGAGCAGTGATTGCCAATCGTGCTTCTGGTACGGTTTCAGTAATCAATTCAAGCAATAATGAAATCGTTGGAACATATGATATGCCAGATGACGGAGAGCCAATGTATGTAGTTTACAACAATGATAATAATACTGTTTTAGTTGGAGATTATGGTGGAAAAGTTGTCGCTTTTGATGGACATGATTTTTCTGTAAAGGGCAGTGTAGAAGCAGGAGATGGTGTTTTCCATATGTGGATTAGTCCAAACAATCAACAGCTTTGGATAAATAATGAATTGGATAATACCATTTCTGTTGTTAATCCAACGACTCTTGAGGCGATTACTACCTTTTCAATACCAACAGATTTATTAGATGCAGGTTATAAACCACATGACGTTATAGTGATGCCTGATAATTCAGCTGCTTTTGTAACTATGCTAGGGACAAGAGAGCAAGATTATGTAGTCAAATATGATGCAACTACATTTGAAGAAGTAGCAAGAGCGGGCGTTGGCTCCGATCCACATGTTTCGCTTACAGCAGCAAATGATAAGCTTTATGTAGCTAGTCAAGGTACAGGAGAAGTAAAAGTTTTTAACCGAAGTGATTTAGAGGAAGTTGCTACAATCAATATTCCTAATGCGCACGGCTTAGGCATGAATAGTGATGGAACCTATCTATATGTAGGTAATATTTCTGAAGGTGGAATGAATGCAACATATACGATTGACTTGGCAAGTAACACGCTAGTTGGCGAAGCAGTAGATGCGCCATTTAGTGCACCACATAATTATGCCATTACAAGTGACAATGGAAAATTGTTTGTAACACATAGTGGAGCGACCAATAATTCAGTAAGTATTTATAGTTTAGATCCGACACCAACTTTAATGACTTCTTTGACAGTAGGGAACAATCCTTTTGGTTTAGCAACTTATAGCTATCAGGAAAGCGTGACAGAAATAACGATTTGTGCTGGAGATGGAAATTCAGATGCCTTTGATGTAAGTGTTTCAGGATCAGATGGTACCAATCAGGCTTGGATTATTACGGATGCAGAATTAAATATTCTTGCTTTGCCACAAGCACCACCTTTTGACTTAGAAGGAGCAGGAGCGGGAGTTTGTTTAATTTGGCACTTAAGTTATGAAGATGGCTTGGAAGGAGCAGCAGTAGGCATGAATGCCAATGACTTAGTAGGCTGTTTCTCACTATCTAATCCAATAACTGTGACGAGACTAGAAGGCGATGATTGTGAAGCAGATTGTACAGCAACCGGCGGGACATTAGTAGGCGGACCATTTGAATTTTGTGTAGGCGATGGCGAAGCAGATAATATAGCAGAAGGCTCAATCACCTTGAGTGGCAACAGCGGAACAAATGCTCAATGGGTAGTAACGGATGAGCAAGGCAATATCTTAGGTTTACCACCAATGCCAAGTGTAGTAGACTTTGATGGAACAGAAGCGGGAACTTGTTTGATATGGCACCTAAGTTATGAAGATGGCTTAGAAGGAGCAGCAGTAGGCATGAATGCCAATGACTTAGTAGGCTGTTATGCTTTATCCAACCCTATATCAGTAGTTAGACTATCAGGAAACGATTGTACTACAACTTGTACAGCAACCGGCGGGACAATTTCAGCAGGAGATTTTATTCACCGAGCAGTGATTGCCAATCGTGCTTCTGGTACGGTTTCAGTAATCAATTCAAGCAATAATGAAATCGTTGGAACATATGATATGCCAGATGACGGAGAGCCAATGTATGTAGTTTACAACAATGATAATAATACTGTTTTAGTTGGAGATTATGGTGGAAAAGTTGTCGCTTTTGATGGACATGATTTTTCTGTAAAGGGCAGTGTAGAAGCAGGAGATGGTGTTTTCCATATGTGGATTAGTCCAAACAATCAACAGCTTTGGATAAATAATGAATTGGATAATACCATTTCTGTTGTTAATCCAACGACTCTTGAGGCGATTACTACCTTTTCAATACCAACAGATTTATTAGATGCAGGTTATAAACCACATGACGTTATAGTGATGCCTGATAATTCAGCTGCTTTTGTAACTATGTTAGGGACAAGAGAGCAAGATTATGTAGTCAAATATGATGCAACTACATTTGAAGAAGTAGCAAGAGCGGGCGTTGGCTCCGATCCACATGTTTCGCTTACAGCAGCAAATGATAAGCTTTATGTAGCTAGTCAAGGTACAGGAGAAGTAAAAGTTTTTAACCGAAGTGATTTAGAGGAAGTTGCTACAATCAATATTCCTAATGCGCACGGCTTAGGCATGAATAGTGATGGAACCTATCTATATGTAGGTAATATTTCTGAAGGTGGAATGAATGCAACATATACGATTGACTTGGCAAGTAACACGCTAGTTGGCGAAGCAGTAGATGCGCCATTTAGTGCACCACATAATTATGCCATTACAAGTGACAATGGAAAATTGTTTGTAACACATAGTGGAGCGACCAATAATTCAGTAAGTATTTATAGTTTAGATCCGACACCAACTTTAATGACTTCTTTGACAGTAGGGAACAATCCTTTTGGTTTAGCAACTTATAGCTATCAGGAAAGCGTGACAGAAATAACGATTTGTGCTGGAGATGGAAATTCAGATGCCTTTGATGTAAGTGTTTCAGGATCAGATGGTACCAATCAGGCTTGGATTATTACGGATGCAGAATTAAATATTCTTGCTTTGCCACAAGCACCACCTTTTGACTTAGAAGGAGCAGGAGCGGGAGTTTGTTTAATTTGGCACTTAAGTTATGAAGATGGCTTGGAAGGAGCAGCAGTAGGCATGAATGCCAATGACTTAGTAGGCTGTTTCTCACTATCTAATCCAATAACTGTGACGAGACTAGAAGGCGATGATTGTGAAGCAGATTGTACAGCAACCGGCGGGACATTAGTAGGCGGACCATTTGAATTTTGTGTAGGCGATGGCGAAGCAGATAATATAGCAGAAGGCTCAATCACCTTGAGTGGCAACAGCGGAACAAATGCTCAATGGGTAGTAACGGATGAGCAAGGCAATATCTTAGGTTTACCACCAATGCCAAGTGTAGTAGACTTTGATGGAACAGAAGCGGGAACTTGTTTGATATGGCACCTAAGTTATGAAGATGGCTTAGAAGGAGCAGCAGTAGGCATGAATGCCAATGACTTAGTAGGCTGTTATGCTTTATCCAATCCTATATCAGTGACAAGACTAGAAGGAGATGATTGTGGTACTACTGGAAATGATGGAGTGGACTTAAGTTTAGACTTACAAGTGGAGAATAATTTATACGATCAGTATGAAAATGTTGATTATATTTTCACAGTTACTAATGAGGGTACAGCAACAGCAACTGACATAGAGGTAGATGCTTCTTTACCATCAGGCTTGGTTTATACAGATCATAGCACGACTAATGGAGAATTTGAGTTGTATTTTGAAAATTGGATTATAAAATCTTTAGAACCAGGTGGAACAGCTACATTGAATTTGACACTATTTACCTTGATTGAAGATGAAGCTATAGATTACTTTACACAGATAGTTTCTTTAGATCAAGCGGATACCGATTCTACTCCTGATAGTAGTTCTGGAATAGTTACGGAAGATGATGAAGCCTTAGTTACAATTACGCCAAAATCAGATGGAGGATTTGGTACAGGTACAGGGTCCAATGACTTAGAATTAAGTATCAGTGCAGACCAAAATACCTTTGATGTTTATGAAAACGTGTTGTATACGATTACCGTTACGAATAATGGTAGTGAGCCCGCAACAGGTATTATTGTCAATGCAGGATTACCTGAAGGCACTGCTTATACAGATGCTGCTACCAACAATGGCGATTATAATCTTTACTTTGAGCAATGGACAATAGATAATTTAGGTGCAGGCGAAACCGCTACTCTAGAATTGAATTTATTTACTTTAGTACGTAATCAATCTATCACCAATTTTGTGCAAATTTTTGTAGCCAACGAATTTGATCCTGATTCTACTCCAGGTAATAATACAACGGGTATACCTACAGAAGATGATGAAGCATCTGTTACTATTGACTTTGTAGATAGTTTAGATGAATCAGCAGATATTGCACTAAAGGGAATTACAAAGGTACCTATGAACGTTCACAATGTGTATCCAAATCCAGCGATAGACTTTGTCATGCTTCCTATCAATAGCGAAATAAATATTGATACTCAGGTAGAAATTTTAGATACCTATGGTAGAGTAGTGAGGGTAGTACAAGTTAGCATTGCAAAAGGTAAAAATGTACTCAATTTTGATGTAGCTGATGTTGCAGCGGGAGTATATTTTATCACATTGACAGAGATAAATGGCATGAAAATTAATAAGCGATTTGTAAAGATGGCTAAATAATTAAATGCAAGATTGAATAACTTTTTTATGATTTACAGATGATGTTCACTGAGCTATTCCAATTTTGGAGTAGCTCAGTTTTTATTTTCACCCATGGGTAGTTGAAATCTATTTCAATAGATGTCTTAACCAATAGCCCGAAATTTTTTCTTATTTCAATTTCACTTCTCCACTCCAATACCTTCAAAGGAGTGGACAGGTGTGGAAAAGATGATAAAGCAATAGAATAGTATCATTTTTTCTGCTCTCAAGTCTTAAAATTATCATTTTTATTATTGGATAATAAAACGTTTTAATTTATTGATTATCAATGAATTGTGATATTTTATTTGATTTGGTTTTTCCGTGTTTATAAATGCGAACCTCCGTTTTTACCAATCAGAACATATCTCAACTAGTTTTGAAATACTTTTGAGTCAGAGAAAACAAGTTAATTTTTTATTTAGTTAACCAGGGGGGATAAAAAGCCAAATGATATGAATAATCTCATCACAAATCACAAAGATCAACAACTTCAACTTGCTCTAAGTAATTTATTTGGAAAGGTAAATCATGAAATATATGATTTTATTTATCCTATATTAGAATGGAAAGAAATTCTTGGTAATGACTACCTATTTCATGAAGGAGATAAAGGCGACCATTTGTATATGCTCATTAGCGGTCGTATGCAGGCTATTATGCATTATCCAGACCAACCCGATAAAATCTTAGGAGAAATTGCCAAAGGAGAATCGATTGGAGAAATGGCTCTTTTTACCAATACGCCTAGATCTGCAAGTGTCAAAGCCATCAGAGATAGTCAAGTAGTGATTATTTCGAGAGCATCCTATGAGCAAATTGTCAATAAATATCCTTCGGTAAATATAGAGCTAACAAAACAAATAGTTCATAGACTCAAAAAACATAATTCGGAGGAAAAAATACCTAAAAAAGTTTGCAATATAGCACTAGTACCCTTGAGTAGAAGTATTCGATTAGCCCACTTTGCACATCAATTAGAGCATCAAATAGCTACGCATGGTAAGGTTTTAAATCTTACCAGTGACATCGTTAATAGGGTACTGAGTAATGATGAAATTGCTTCTGCATCTACGAATAGTTATTTGTATAATCATTTTTCAAATTGGTTGGAAGAAAAGGAATTTGAAAATGATTTTTTGCTTTTTCAAGCAGACAGCACACCTTCTGAATGGACCAAAAGATGTTTGCGACAAGCAGATGAGATTATCCTTATTGCTGATGCCAATCAGATGCCCTCCCTTACAGAACTGGAAGCGATATTGCTTAGAGGAGACAATAAACTAACGAGTGCTACTCAAAAATTAGTTTTAATTAATGATGACGAACATATTTCCCATACGGCAAAATGGCTACACCATCGTGAAGTGAAAACCTGTTACCATGTTAGTAAATCTTCAGAAAAGGATATGCAAAAATTAGCTCGTTTTTTGACGGGCAATGCTGTTGGCTTAGTTTTGTCAGGAGGAGGAGCCAAAGGCTTAGCACATATAGGCGTTTATAGAGCCTTGAAGGAAAACAATATTCCAGTAGACTATGTAGGGGGCACGAGTATAGGTTCTATCATCGCTTCTATGATAGCAATGGGCAAGTCACCAACAGAAGCTTATGAAATTGCCCAAGAAATTTTTATGTCCAATCCTACCTCATGGAAAGATTATAATTTGTTTCCAACGATTTCTTTGTTGAAAGGTAAACAAATGAATAAGGCGATTGAAGATCAGTTGAGCCATAAAATGATAGAAGATATGCCCATCAATTTCTTTTGTGTGTCTGCTAATTTGAGTAATCCTCAAATGGTCGTACATGAAAAAGGTTTAATAGGACAAGCGGTGAGAGCGAGTATTTCTTTGCCAGGTGTTTTTCCACCTGCTATCATTGACAACGATTTGCATATTGACGGTGGCATGGTCAACAATCTACCTGTAGATATTATGGAACAAAAAGACGTTGGATACACCATCGCTGTAGATTTAGATTCTTCCAAAACAAAGAAAGTTGAACTGGAAAAAATGCCCACTGGTTGGCAATATTTGAGTAGTAAAATATTTAAAAGAAAACGCTACAGAATCCCTAATATCATGTCCACTATGATGCAATCAAGTATGATTACTAGTCTTGAAAACACAAGAGTGACGAGAGAAAGAGCAGATATTTATATCAATCCGAATGTCTCAAAATTTGGCTTGATGGCCTGGAAAAAATTTCACCAAATAGAAGAAATAGGGTACTTAGATACGATACAGAAATTAGAAAACTGGAAAGGTTTTAAAAAGTAATATTCACGTTAAACCACTCAAAAACACCAATAAATCAAATGAAAAAGGCTAATTTTTTATATGCGATATTTATCTTATTTACTTTTTATTCAAGTGCCTTGAATGCTACTCAAGATAGTCTCAGCTTATTTGACCATATATATCAAATGGAAGGGCTTCCACATCTTGAAATACATACGGATATCACTAAATTGATTAACCATGATTTGGCAGAAATATATCAAGACTTGGGCTTGGAAGTAATAGACACGTCCAACAATAAACGCATATCATTGAATGGACAAATCAGACCTCGTGGCAATACAAGAAAAAAAGTAAGCTACTTGCCACCAGTCAAATTAAAACTTGAGGAAGCAGAATTAGCCGCTTTGGGTTTGGTGAATTCCAATACATTAAAATTAGTTTTTCCGTCCAATAATACGAGCTATTTTGAAGAACTATTAAAAAAGGAATTTCTATTGTACGAAATTTACAACCAAATAGAACCCAATTATCTTCGAACGAAATTGGTACATATTTCTATTTTTTGGAAAGGAAAAAAAGAAATGCAATTTATGGGTTTTATGATAGAAGATAAGGACGAATATCAAAGAAGAATGCAGGCTATTGCTATCGACAAAGGTATTCCTACAAGTGCAGTATTTGATAAAAAAAGCTTTTCCAAAATGGTGCTTTTTCAATACATGATTGCCAATACAGATTGGTCTGTTGAGTACAAACACAACTTGGAATTTGTAAAACTTCCTTCGCAAGAAAAACTAATAGCGATGCCTTATGACTTTGATTATTCAGGTTTTGTAGGGCAGACTTATGCCATGCCTCATCCTATTGTACCCATCAAAAAAGTTGATGAAAGATTTTTTTACCCACAATATAAATTGGATAAAGCAATCTACGATGAGGCGGTAGCGTATTATCTTTCTATAGAAAAAGACATCTTTTTTATCTGTGATAATGCCCTTTATCTGAAACCTAAAACCATCAAAAAAAGCAAAGCCTATCTTGCTTCCTTTTTTGATTTGCTCAGAGATGCCAACAAATTGGCTGATTCGATGGTAAAAAGATAATTAGATTTATTCAATTAAAATATGCTCCATCAATAGGAATGCAATAGTTAGGGGATAAATTAAAATTCCTGATTGACATGATTCCTTTTTTTTTATTATCTTTATTCTACAAACAACACAAAGCACATCTACTACCGTATTCGCACGGAGCAATTACCTTAATCAACCAAGAAAACGTCCAATATAATAGGTTTACCTGTATTATATTATGACAGCTATTGCTCTCTAGGCTAATCTTTTAAAACATTTAGTCAGTCATGATACCATTTGAAGAAGGCTCGGTAAATCTACTTTCACTTGTCATTATTATTACAGTTGTGCTAGGCTTAATAATGACCCTTTTTTTTTCGTTGGCTAAGTCTGATAAAAACGGTGCTAATAAACTATTGGCTCTTATTGTTTTCCAATTTACGCTATATGTTTTACCTACCTTTAGCTATATCATGGGTTTTATGGATGATATGCCGCATTTCATTAAACTTTATGTTATAGGTACTTTTATGATAGGTCCAATCACTTATTTTTATGTCCGAAAATGCACCCAAAAAGGATTTAAAATACTACCCATCATGTGCTTACATTTTTTGCCTGCTTTTATTGATTTCATCTATCATATACCTTATTACACCTTACCCGGCGCAGAAAAAATGGCTTACTTTATGAGTTTTTATGAAAATGGACGAGTCACCGAACCACCATTATTATCCCTTATTAAAAGTATTCATGTTCTAGTGTATTGTTTAATATCTGTAAGAATAGTATTGCAGTATAGAAAACATTTAGATAATGCGGCCTCTTATATAGATGAAGCCTATCATCGCTGGTTGTTAATGTTTTGTATTTCTATGTTAATTCCTGTCATAGCCGTTACGATATTCATTATTACGGGGGACTTGTCTAAAGGAAGTGCACTAATAGTAGCTAGTCCATCAGTATTTATTTTCACTGTATTTACATTGGTACTCTTAAAGCCAGAACTTTTTCAATCTTTTCCGCACAAAATGCTACCAATAGTAACTACCGAACAGAAAACACCGAAATATGAAAACTCTAATCTCAAGGACATCCAAAAAGAAAAATATGTACGAAAACTGATTAGCTATGTCGAAGATTATAAACCACATCATGAACCTGAACTAAGCCTCGCACAACTAGCCGAAAAAGTTAATATTCCAGCTCATTATCTTTCACAAATTATCAACGAAAAAATCAATCGCACTTTTCTAGATTTCATCAATAGTTATAGAATAGAAGACGCCAAAAAAAGATTGCTTGATAATGCCTTTAGCCACTATACCATTATAGCTATTGCCTATGAGGTGGGATTCAACTCTAAAACTGCATTTTATACTGCTTTCAAAAAACACACAGGCACTACTCCTAGCAAATTTCGCAAAAACTTGAAAATCAAAGAGTTAGAACAGATGTAAAGGACTGTTTTTCCGTGTTTATAAATACGAACGTCCGTTTTTGGTAATCAGAACGGATGGGTTTCTATTCCTTTTTACATTTGAGTATCAATACGATAATCGATACTAATAAAGTAGTGGTTTTGAAAATTAAGCTATGCTGTATCGCGTATAAAATTTCATTAACCTTCAAAAAATTACAAAATGAAAAATTATTTGTTCTCAAAGTTAGCGCTTTTTATTGCCCTACTTTTTACCAGTTGTATGAACCCCAACAATGATGGAGTAGAAGTAAATATAAACCCATCTAAGATAATCTCAGGTAAAGCTACTGCCATAGTCTTTGGCAAAGATGGATATACCGCAACCATACAAACTACATCCAATAAATCCTATCAAGCACTCGTGAGTATCACATCTCTTGGTAGAGAACATTACGAGACAATAGAAATCAATGATGCTGTTACACTAGAAGGCACTACTCAAACACTTGGGTCAGAGGAACATATGAAAGTGACTAAAATTATCAATATTCAGAAAAGCAGTCCTGCATTATTAATCAGTGAGACTGCTTTTGAAGGAATTAGTCCAGGAGATAAAATAGCGCAACACCATTCAGCATTAAAAAAAGAGGTACTAAAAAATGGAGAAGGCAGCTTTGATATATACCGTATCCAAAACGGAAACGAATCTTATGCTTATTTGTTAGCAGACCCCAAAGACGAGGCTTTAGTTGGCTCTATTTTCATAGATGCACCAAAGCCCCAAACCAAAGATGGCTTTCATGTAGGAAGCACCTTTGGAGAATTGATAAAAAAGTATCCTGAACTTGCCGTACATGGTTCTGAGATAGAAGGACGTACGCATGCCTCAGTGGGCAATTTATCTTACCGATTGGATAGCCATAACCGATCTTATGAAGTAGATCAATCAAAAATTTCTTCCCAAGCCAAAGTCTTGGAAATTATAATCAATAAATAGTAAAATTAAAAACAGACCTGCCTAAAATTTCATAAGAAAATAAGCAGGTCTGTTTTCAGAAATCAAATCAAATGAAAACCCTAATCCCTTTTATCTTATTTCTTTATAGCACAAGTTTGTTGGCACAAGGCTTTCAAATGGCAGGAGTGGAATACAACTTCTTTCCCAAAGTTTCTATTTTAGATGTAGTAGAAGAACAAGAAATGACCTTTACAGAAGTAGGTATGTTCTTGAGTATGCCTAAAAAATTAACGAATAATAAAACAACTATCGTCAACACGATAAGATATGATATATTGAAACCTTCCTTTCAAAAATCGCCCAATATTTCTTCACTAGAAGATGGCAATCAACTACACAAATTATCTTATAGTTTTATCATCGCTCATAAAATAAATAGCAATTGGACCTTGGTGGGACGAATAAAACCCACCATCGCCTCTGACTTTAATTCTAGTCTAAGTGGCGATGATTTATTAATGCAAGGAGCAGCTTTTGCTTCTCATAAGATGAATGAGTATTTGACCTTAGGAGGAGGATTGGTGTACACCAATCAAACAGGTCAACCTCGACTTTTACCTTTGTTACAATTGAAGTACCACAAAAATCATCACTTCATAGATATGATGTTGCCCTCTAAAATTAAATATCTATATAAGTTTGGAGAACAAAAGAAAATCGCTTTGGGGCTAAAAGGTACTTTTGATGGAGGAGAATACAATATTTCTCTGCAAGAATTTATAGGAGCTGATCCTAATACAATTGCTAGTGTAGTTTATACAAGAGCCAATTTGGGGGTATTATTTCATGTCCAATTAAGTGAACAATTACACACAGAATTATTTGGAGGCATCAGTGGTGCACGTAGATATGAATTTAAGGATAATCACGATCAACCATTTATATATAATGGGCAAGTCGGAAAATTTTATAGTATAGGAATATTTTTTGGTATATCTGGAAATGAATAAGTCCAGATATACTTAAGGTGTACATATTAGGGATGAGAAATAGATTTCTCTATAAGAGCATTCATATTTTTAATCAAAGGTGTATGTTTTAGGGGTGAAAAATTTCTATTCTTTACCTCTTCATCCTTTTGAACTATAAACTTCCCATTTTTTATACACCTTTCTAGTTTTTGTTTAGACAAAAGCTAGATGATTTATGAGTTTGGGGCAGATTTAGCTTAGATGCTCTTAAAAAGCTAAAGCGTAATCGCTTAGATGCTGGAAATAAAGACAATGCGGAGTAATGTAAAGCGAGTCGAGGAGTAGAAACATATAATAGCACTATCTTTTAGGTGGGATTTAGGTGGGATTTAGGTGGAAAGCCTTGTAATAACGTTTAGGCGCTCACTTTCTAGACTCACACGAAAGTCTATTATACCTATAGTTTACTAAAGCTTTTGGTAGATAGTTTTATACTTTTTTTACACTTTTGAACGCATTTAAAGATTTAATAGCCCAAAGAATATTCGTATATTGTTCTTTTGTAAGCTCCAAATAATTAAATATTGTTGAGAAAAAATATACTATGGCTTATTTTAGTATGCAATGTTATTGCTTGTCAAAATAGCATTGAAAACGAACATCCTACAACTGAGGTTGTTGAGTATTCTATAGAAACACTGGTTGATGTTCAGTCTGTCAAAACCATGATAGCCGAGAAGGCATCGATTATTATTTTTGAAATAAGTAAACAAAAAAAGTATGCTGAAGGACACTTACCTGATGCATTCAATCTTTGGCGACCCGACTATGAGAATAATAAAGATTATCCTTTTAGTGGCTTGCGAGCTTCCAAAGAACAAATGGAACAACTGCTTTCTAAATATGGCCTTACTCCCCAAACTAAAATTATTTTGTATGATACAAAAGGGGGGAGCGATGCCCTAAGGGTTTGGTGGTTGTTGACGCATTATGGACACCAAGAGGTGCTAGTTATGGATGGTGGCAAAAAAGCTTGGATAGAAGCTGGTTTTTCTTTAACGCAAGAGGCGTCCAAACTAAAGCTTGAAACCAAATACGTTTTTCAAGAATCCAAGAATAAGCAAAAAATGATTATTTGGGAAGAAGTAAAGGCAGCAATTGGACAGGCGCAGACTATCATTTTAGACACTAGAGAACCTCAAGAATATAAAGGGGAACCTTATATTAGCAAAGGCAAATTATATAGATATAAGAACGGTGCCTTTGCGGCAGGTTGCATACCGGGAGCCATACACCTCAACTGGTCGGATGCGGTAGATTTGAAAGGTAATCACAGTATCAAATCTATAAAAGATTTGAAATATAATTTTGAAAAAGTAGGCATAACGCCAGATAAAGAAATTATCGTTTATTGCCAATCAGGGGTTCGTTCTGCCCATACAACCTTTGTGCTGACAAAATTATTGGGTTATCCAAATGTCGTCAATTACGATGGCTCTTGGATAGAATGGTCTTATCTTTATACGCATGGAAACTTGGTAGAGATAGAACAACATACTTCTGTAGAAAGGCAAGAAACGATTTATGAGCAACTAAGCAAAAAAATGACCTATAAATAAGAAGTCATGGATTAAGGACTAAATATCAATAATGATGGAAAAATATTGGAATATTTTTGTGAATGGTTATAGTGGATACGCTAATTATTTATTATATGAAATTACGCATCCAAGTTGGAAAAATTATTTCTACTGGCTTATTTTAGTATCCCTATTCTTTTTTGCTTTAGAGGTGGTGATTCCTTGGCGAAAGAAACAGAAGATTCTCCGAAAGGATTTTTGGATGGATGCTTTTTATATGTTTTTCAATTTTTTCCTCTTTTCTTTAATTATCTACAATGCAGCCTCAGATGTGATCGTCAATCTATTTAATGATGGTATCAAAGCCATAAGCGGTGGCTTTAACTTACAAGCTCAAAACCCAATGAATAGTTTTCCAATGTGGTCCATTCTGTTGATTGGTTTTGTGGTACGCGACTTTGTACAATGGTGGATACATCGGCTATTGCATAAGTTTGATTGGTTGTGGGAATTTCATAAAGTACATCACTCGGTAGAAGAAATGGGTTTTGCCGCTCACCTAAGGTATCATTGGATGGAGAATATCGTTTATCGTACTTTAGAATATATTCCCTTGGCTTTATTGGGGATTGGCTTGCACGATTTTTTCATTATACATATTTTCACCTTAGCTTGGGGACATTACAATCATTCCAATATTCGGCTTAGTGGTTGGATGACAGGTGGTATTGTAGGTGGATTCATAGGATTGATTTTTATTAATAATTTATTGGATATCAATGTCTTTGAAGGCAGTTCATTAATATTTAAAATAGGTAGTCTATTGATTTTTATAGGAATGGGTATTGTCGTTTTAGGCAAACTAATGAAGTATTTATTTAATAGCCCAGAGATGCATATTTGGCATCATTCCTACGAGCTACCTGAAGATCGACGGACAGGGATTAACTTTGGGTTGACGCTTGCTATTTGGGATTACCTTTTCCAAACGGCTTACATTCCTCATGACGGAAAAGATATACGATTAGGTTTTCCAGGGATAGAGGCTTTTCCTGATAAGTTTGGAAGTCAAATCATACATGGTTTTGGGGCATCTGCTCAAGAATCAAAAGATTATGATAAGACTAAGCCCTAGCAAAGGTCAAACATCTAATTAAAATAGTAGAAAAATGGCAAACCAACATAATAGAAAGACTAGAGAAGATAGAAGAGGTTTTATAAAAAAAAGCACTTTGGCAGCCATGACTTTGGCTTTGGGTTCGAAAATAGTCTTTGCTGAAAATCTACTAAACGGAATGATTCCAGTAGGATTGACCAAAATCGATAAGCCCTTCAGTTTGCCAGGAAAAAGTGCTTATTTGAAAGTACTCAATGATAAACCAATCAATGCAGAGACGCCTCCAGAATATTTGGATGATGCATTAACACCTAATAAATTTTTCTTTGTTAGAAATAATGGTATTCCTCCCGAAAACGTAGACGTCAATACTTGGACATTGACAATAGAAGGAGCCTCTGCCAGTCAAAAAAAGACTTATACTATAGCAGAATTAAAAAGTAAATTTCAACATTATACTTATAACCTAACACTCGAATGTGGCGGCAATGGTCGCAAAGAATTTAATCCCCCTGCAAAGGGAAATCAATGGTCAACAGGCGCGGTAGGGTGTGCAGCTTGGACAGGAGTTCGACTCAAAGATGTGCTCAAAGATGTGGGCGTCAAAAGTAACGCTGTATATGTTGCCTATTATGGAAAAGACACGCATATCTCTGGCAAAGCAGATAAGGTGGTTATCTCTAGAGGCGTACCCATTGCCAAAGCGATGGAGGAAGAAAGTATGATTGCTTGGGCTATGAATGGAGAGGACTTACCGATGCTCAATGGGCACCCACTTCGATTGGTTTTTGGTGGTTTTCCCGCGTCCTGTTCGGGTAAGTGGTTGTCCAAAATTGTGATTGTAAATAAAGTACATGATGGCCCCAAAATGACAGGACAATCTTATCGTGTACCTTGCAAACCCGTTGCACCAGGAGCAAAAGTAGAAAATAAGGATATGTGTATTATAGAAAATATGCCGACGAAATCACTTATCACTTATCCAAAGACAGGCGCTTCTATAAAATTGGGTCAACGCTTACCTATTAGAGGTCATGCTTGGACAAGTACAAGCGCTATAAGTAAAGTGGAGTATTCTATTGATTTTGGTATAACTTGGCAGCCTTGCGAATTAAGCACCTCCAAAAATCGTTATGCTTGGCAACATTTTAATGCGCGTATTGATTTCCCTGAAGAAGGCTATTACGAGGTGTGGGCAAAAGCAACAGATATCGATGGAAATGGACAACCAATGCTTTTGCCAGGATGGAATCCGAGAGGATATTTAAACAATGCTTGTCACCGTATCGCTATCAAAGTGGGGGCATAAAGACAGACTATGAGTAATCAAAAAAACGATTTATCGAGGGCATTAATTCTACTGATAAATTTTGCTTTTAGCCTTTGTCTGCTTTCTTTCATCTATTTATTAGGAGGAGAGCATATAGGTAATTGGTTTGAGCAAAAAGAAAATGTGGCAAGGGTGAAAACCTATAATGCTACTTCGGATGGGGTAGACGAAGACAAAATAGTGGATGGCATTCATGTCAAAACAGGCTTAGTTTATGCAGAAGGTTTTGATGTGGTAAGGGGCACATGTACGGCTTGTCATTCTGCAAAATTGATCACCCAAAACAGGGCAACAAAAGAAGGTTGGGAACAAATGATAAGGTGGATGCAAGAAACACAAGGTCTTTGGGATTTGGGTAATAATGAACCTGCAATCGTCAATTATTTGGCTAAGCATTATGCGCCTGAAGAAATGGGGCGCCGACCTAACATAGATGTAGCAGAAATAGAATGGTATATTTTAGAGTTGGAAGAAGAGTAGACTTTATTCTATGGAGTTTTGAATGACACCTAAAAATGGTGGGTGAAGCCGGAATATTTTTTAACAAAATTGTTGAGTAAGTAGTTTACGCTGATATACAACTACGCTTAGCATTTTATTCAATAGATTCAATTTTGATATAACCTCTTTTTTCATAATATTGGACATTTTCCTTTACTACAATATCTAGTGGTAAGTATTGAATAGGTTCTACGGCTTGTTTTAAAATAAGGTGGGTAAGTAACTGTTCAAAATAATTAATAACCTATGACGGTCTCTTTTAAGACCATACTTCGTTAAAAAGCCTCGTGATAGCTAAGGCTATCCCTGTGTTTTTTGCCTTCCCGAATCAAGTTCGGGACAAGCTATCTATTCTTAATATAGCCTCGGTCATAACTTATCATTATTTTTGACCAATTACTTATATAAACTTTGAATACTTAAAAAACCTTGCTGGATAGGGTTTTGATTAATTAAGAAATTGATTTTATCTGATTGTAAATATTGTAAATTTTGTTCAATCAAATCGAAACCTATAATTTTAATAGGTTTTAAAAGCCTATAAGGCATACAGTCAATAGCTTTATATGCACGAGAGTTGGGTTTGAGTATAAAAAAATACCGCTACTCTGAAAAGAGTAGCGGTAGTAAAATACACGCACAAATTATTTCTTATAAAGAAATAATTTTCGTTATTTTTAATTCCTTGTTCCACTTTGAACAGTTACTTGAATAGGTAAACAGATATTGGTTGGACAAGAAGAACAAGCTGCCACTGGAGTTGTTGTAAAATCTTGATGACAAGTATTATCTGTAGCATCTCGAACTGTAATTGCATAAGTAGTTGTACCGTCTGCATCGAAGGTGCTAGCAGAACCTACAGTTACAGCAGAATCGTAATTGGAAGTGGCAAGGAGAGTGCCTCCTGTACCATCAGGATTGGCATCTAAAACGACTTCGTATTGTGTACCACCATTTATAATGCTAGCATTGATTTCTATAGTAAAATAATCGTCGCTTGCGTCGGCAATAGTACTATTATCATTGCATGTAGATTGCACATTTTGTGTGATACTTAAATTGCATACTCCATAAAACCCAAAATCAACCGTTAAATTACTTTCTGTATCTGCTGCTGCTGTCCCAGTAGTAGAACCTCCTCCATAAGTTCCAGGTTCTGCTTCGCCCGTTGGTTCTGGAGTACCGAGTGTGACAACACCTGAACGAGTAGCCCCACTAACTTGACTATCTAAGCCATTGTCATTAATATCCATATCAGCGTTTGGGTCTGCTTCTTGATTTGTTCCTATTGAAGAAACTAAATTTTCTAAGATACTCGTTGCCGCAAAATTACTGGCTACTACTTCTACTATATAATCCCCTGCTGGTAAATCATCAAAACGGTAGTAACCGCCACTCGCTGTCGTAACTGTCAAGGCTTGTATGCCTGCGGTACCCGTATCACCATCATAAACGCTTCCGTCACTATTGAGTAATTGTAATGCTACGCCGTCGATGCCTGTTTCTCCACCATTTAAGTCACCAGAATTATCGGTATCTGTGAAGACTTGGTTACCGAGACTGTAAGTAGGAGATGTACAAGTCACCCCTAAATCATATTTATGGTCTCCACAACCCGTCGCACTCGTGGTCATATCAATATATGGTAAACCATCAGGGCGTGCGCCCAAACTTCCAGCAGTCAAGCTGCTGCCATTTACATCCGAGTCGATATTATCATTTGAACCAGCATTTGCCATAGCAGTAATACCATACATTTCGCCGCCTACCGTAAATTCATTGGTCGCAAATTGACCACCTCCAAAGACGATAAAATATTGCGTAGAATAGCTCATACCTGACCAAACTGTAGCAGGAGAAGCTATTCCACTGCCATCAACATTGATACCTGTGATATCCACATTATTTTGATTAAAGTAATATTGACCATTAACGGTCGTGTCTTGACCTACTAAAGCTCCTGTTATATCATATAATTGTACGATGATGTCGCTGATACCTCGCTCACAAGCATCTTGGATACCGTTTTCTATGGAATCACACCAAACATAGTTTCCGATTTCGAGAGGTAATGGGGCACAAGAGTTAATGACTTCCACATCACCAATTCCAGTAGCTTTACCAAATAGATTATCATTGTTGTTACCACCATATAAGGTCAGACTATAAGCTCTGCTGCCATTGGTATTGTCGAGCCAGATGACCCCACCTTCATCCCAGCTATTTGGATCCATTGCACCAGCCAAAACAATATTGTCAGCCGCACTGATTGCCAAACCACCCGATGCTAATTCTGAATGTTGCCCTTCTTCGTTACTTCCTGCTGGAGCGGTGCCTGCCACCGTAATATAATCTGCCCAAAAGAATTCTCCACCTCCTGGTCCCTGAAGAGAATTTGGTCCTCCTGTACCATTCCATGGATTGCTACTATTAGGTAATCCAGAAGCCGTCTGTCCTCCAACGGTACCATTATTTTCAAGTACATAGGTGCCGTTATTATTATGGGCTTTCAGTATATCTCCACCTTGAACGGCTCTATAAACTTCTGTATCAGTTTCATCGGTTGAATAGTTCAAATGTCCTAATTGATGTCCTATTCTATCTACAAAGCCAAGAATCATATTCCCTTCATCATCAAATTCAATATCTGACAAGATTGGGCTTGGTTGATTAACTACAACACCACCGTCCAAACTAGTCAAACCAGTCCAATCATCTACCCATGGGTTCCAATTACATGCGGGACTTGTACCATCAGTTGTCCATTCAGTAGAACCTCTGCTGTAATTCAATGGTATTTGTAGAATGGAAGCAGACCAAGATATGCCATTATATTTATACACATTCGCTTCTAAGTCATCTCGGGTTCCTCCATTTTCTGCCGTACAGGTCAGACTGGCATACAGGGCCCCATTATGATATTTCAATCCCCAAGGACGAGCCTCTCCGTTAGTACAGCCCGGGTCAGGGAGTGCAGGTAAAGCCAGAGGTGCAACACTTGGGTTATTAATATCTATAGCGTAAACAAGTTTGTCAAAAAGGTTCACTACATATAAGGTAGAGCCATCGGGCGTGATGTCTATATCGCCAATTCCAACTTTACCTACCTTACTAAAAGCATCGACATCATGACTTACATCGTTGGTGCTAGCACCCATTCCCCGTGAAGAATTATCAGGTATCGTACCGACCGGTACATGTGCCGATAAATCGTAAAACAAGCTAGGAGGCGAACTATAAGGAGAAGCGCTATAAATTGCTCCTAAACCATTAGGCCCTAAACCCGAGTGTCTTTTGAGTATAGCAGCCATATATAAGACATCGGTTTGGCTTGTATAAGCCAATCCCCAGACAGCACCTGTTTGAGACGCTGTAGCAGAGGCTGCTTTATTATCTCCAAGCGCTGCTCCCGCAAAGTTAGAGTTTATAATGCTTGGGTCTGCAGCAGTAACTCCCCCTGCTACTAAGGGATCACCAGCTGCAAAACAAGTAGTTATTAACTTTTGTGCAGTCGGATTAAAACATGTTGTTAAGGGATTTACAAGTGCAAAATCTGTACAACTCCCTGACTGTACGAACTGAACGGACGAACCATTATCTGTTCCTACATGAGAGGGACTTGCCCAACAACTTACACTTTCTGGTAAAACAGATTCTATTCGATAAGTATCTCCATCGGTCAAACCACAGACCTGCCAATCTCCATCGCTATCTGAATAGCCTGTACCGACTAATGTATTATCACAATTATAGACTTGAATTTGAACACCTTGAACCCCTGCATCGGCATCATCTGCTCCATTGCAGTTGAAGTCTTCAAAGACTTTTCCACCGATACAGCCTGCTGTGGAAGCACATAGGCTTACATCTGCTGGACAAGGAACTGGTGCTTTTAAAGTAAGAGTACTCGTACAAGTATTTTCATCATCAAAAGTCGCCGTAATGGTCGTTGTTCCATCGCCATCTGCTGGAACGGTGAACGCACCAGCTAAGGTCGTTGTGCTTCCACCTGCTAAGGTAGTAGCAGAAACGCTACTGGTGTTTAATGTTCCGTCGCCTGTTAAGGTGATTGTTAAGTCGCCTGTAGCAGGTGGGCCTGCCCAGTTGAGTGTTAAGTCGTAGGTTTGGGTATATGCTCCTCCGCTTTCCGAGCAGGTAGAGGTTTGGGACATACTTAGGGAACAAGAAGCCAAACAGGTTCCTGGGTCAGCCACCGTGACATCTCGAGTACAAGAGCTGTCTGTTACATCCGTAATGGTAACCGTCACATCACCACCGCCTGCACTATTATTATTTAAAGTAAAGGTTGTTGCTGCGCCATAATTACCACTTGTCGGACTGATACTGGTCGCACCACCGCCACTTACGGTGACGTTATAATTTCCTCCTGCACTTGTACCCGTTGGGGTCAACGAAAATGTAATGGCATTTGTACCTGTACAAGAAACACTCGCTAAGCCATCGGCATCAATAGAACAAGGAGCCGCAAAACATTCACTACCTCCAAACACATCTACGTCATAATTAGTATATTTATCATAAAAATTATTAGCGCCAGTTTTTCCATCTAAATCAATAAAGTAACTATCAGTAGGATGATTCGGAGTTCCAGCAATGTCTGATACCTGAAGCCCATATACATAATTACTGGCATCGCTGTCGTATACTAAAGCATCTCCTGTTGCCACCATAGCGTCACTACAGGCAGTCGCTGCATCACAAGACCCGTAATTACTATATCCGAAGGAAACACCTCCACCTGCATTTCTACCATACACATATGGCCAAGCACCAATCTGGATAGTTCCAATATCATAAGTTACTCCCGTAGTCCAAGTTGCTCCCGACACATCATGCATTTGAACACCTGCATTATGAGCTAAAAGTGCAAGAGTTCCATCAAACATTGCTAATTCTCTTTCGCTCGTCAGCATTTGAGTACAATCATCTGAAAATTCTATATCTGAAACCAGCGCTCCTTCAGGTGCACCAGCATATGGTAGCGATGTTGCAAACGAGTGATTCAAAACAGGAGCTACATTAGTATTAATCGTGCCATCTGTATTTAGTTCAACGGAGAAAATGTCTGCATTTGTACCGTTAGGTCGAGAATAATAAACACGTCCGTCACATTTATTGTATTCTATTCCATATACCATTCTCGCTCTTTGAGTGTGGTCCAAACTTGTATTGTCTGCAATGCCTGGGGTAGGGTCATACGTTTGGTCAATCACGCCCGTAGTTGTTGCATCTACAACGTAGATATTTCCATCTTCCAGATTGGTTACATAAAGCTTATTTTGGATTGCATTATAAGATAGGTTACCTAAACCCACAAATTTAGCATTATTCAAAAGACCACCATTATTCTGATGGAGAAAGGTATGATTTGGAAGCGTGGCCATTACTGTTATAGCTCCTGTAGTTCCATCTATTCTGAATACTTCTCCTCCTGTCCCTCCCACCATAGGAAGTACTTCAGGATTAATACCTCCGCTTATATCTGCTAATCCACCACTTGACAGAAATATATCTGGGCTACTGGCTTGGTCATACTCCAAATCAACACCAAATACTTCTCCTAAATTTGCATTCGTCCAGCTTGGGTGATGGTAGGCATTAGTCCCCCCCGCAGCGGCCCAGTTGGCAGGTGCATTTGGTGCGTTTGCTCCTGGAGTTCCAGGACAACCAGGATCTCTAATATCAAAAATACCAAATACATAGCCATCTCGGTCAGAGTTAAGTTGGTCGGCGTTAGTAAATGACCCACAAGTGGTGGCTGCCATACCAGGCTGAATGGGCAATGTTCCTTGTTGGAGATTGTGGGAATATTCTTGGATTGTTACTCCATTTTTGAAGTTGCCTACTTCCAAGTCCCAATCGCCATCTACACCTGTGATATCATCAGAGGCAGCGACGGAAACACCTAAAGTCGCCTCTAAATAAGCAACTGCAGCCCGTCCTTTTTCGCCTTGGGCAAAGTGGCAGCCATAGATATTGAGGTGTTTTTTGTCTTGTAGCAATGGCTGTATGAATGCAGCCAAATCATCGTGGGAGAGCCATTGATTGTTGAGGAATAGTTCCCCTGACAGTCCGTGGCTGAATAAGTGGAAGGTGTTATGGTTTGTTTGATTACTTAGTTGTTCTTTGAGTACCTCTTTATCTTCTAGACTACTATCAACAAAACTGTTCATAGTATGCTGCTGTGCATGTATCAAAGGTGTCGTTATCAGTTCGAATAGTAATAGAAGTGTGAAGTTTTTTAGTAACTGTCTAGAGTTTAAATTAGTGAACATATCTTTAAATTTTTATTATTTGGAATGGCTCAAAAATAACTTGCTATTCTTTACGGTTTTTTTTTTGTTAGGAATGCTTCTATTTACTAGATGCCTAAAAAAATATTACCGTGACTATTTAGCATAAAAATGCTGAGGATTAAAAAATAATGTTTATTTTCCGTAATGCTTCCAAAAGAATTACAACAACAGATAAATCAATTACCACTAGAAAGTCAAGTAGTGATAAAAGCTGTTGTAGTGTACTTTGAACAAAAGCTCAAAGAACGTTTTAAGCAGTCTTGGTCTGAAGACCTGATTCGGTTATTATTAGAAAATGAAAGCAGTTAAAGAAAAAGCCATAGACAAAGATAAAATTGCTTTTAGCAAAGCTATTATCAATGATTACGAAGCACAGTATCAAAAAATCATCCAACAAGGATTTAAAGAAAATCCTTTTGAACCGCCACCCGAAAAGTCCCGAGGAAGATATAAAAAGTCTCCTCATTGAACTATCCTAGAGCGTTTAGATGATTTTCAAGATGATGTATTAAGATCTTTTCTAGATTTCAGAGTACCTTTTGACAATAATTTTTCCGAAAGAGATATTCGTATGATGAAAGTCAAACAAAAAATCTCTGGTTGTTTTAGAAGCCTAAAAGGTGCTAAAATTTTTACTAGAATTAGGTCTTATATTGTTACTGTTCGTAAGCAGAAGGTCAATCCCCTTCCGGACTTTGACTAATTTGTTTGAAAATGACACTGTAGGACTTGTGCTCACAGTGTGATTTAATTTATGCTGAATAAGTTACAGATTAACTAAAAAAGATTTGGTTACTTCTGACTTAACAGCCCTGCTTTTTTTTTGAGGTATTTAATTTATCCGGCATTTTTTAAATACGAAAAACCATGCCAATTTTTTTTTTTTTCAGTAGTTAGATGATTATTTAAAAGACACGGAATTATTAGTTTTAATATATTTATAAGAATTTGATTATCAGTAAATTAGGGCAATCTAGATGGAAAGCACTTTTAAAGTGCCTTACATCTAAAAGATTGAATATCAATCAAATAAGAAAAGTTACCGAATTATTGTTTTTTTAGAAATTGTTTAAAACAATAGTCCGTGGTAAAATTAAGCGGCAATGTTACCCCACGGCCTAATGTCTTTACGGATTGCATTTATTTTATTGGAATCCGCATGGATATTGAACAGGTTAATAATTCTATCGAAGAAAAAATCATTAGCATATTCATTAAGTAAAACTGATTTAATAAATTAGACCATAATGCGTAGTAATTTTTTCTTCTAAAGAATTCAAAAAATCGTTGCATATAAGTAACGCTGAAAAAACAACTCCCAACTGGACAGGTCTTTTTGTCCTCATTTCAAAGAGCCTCCTCAAAGATAGAAGGAAGAAATGGTTATCTTGGGTATTCTCATCAATATAGCGACAAAAAGGTATTGCGACAAGAAGTCGCTCAATTATATTGTCAACTATCGAAATTATAAAGATACGTTGACCTATTATGTTACTAATAGTTCCCTACTTCGATGTGCGTTGCTGGTAACGGCAAGGAGCAAAGCTCGAAATACAACGTAACCACAGATGAAATCGCGAGAGAGTAATCATAATGGCTAGTGTCAAGCCATGAGGTGCTAGGGAGGACAATAAGGAGAAGGTATCTGAATCTCTGATAAAGATCGTCATGTCGAACAAGCTTAAGACACTTAAAGGCTTGAACCAAAACGGTAAAGGGATGGTTCATATCTGACCTTTGGTATGACGTAACCATCAAATTCCTAGGTCGATAGGAGGCTCCTAAGTTGTTCGTCAGTATATTGAGTGGAACTTGGTAAGCCCGTACTCGTCCATGAGACTGCAAGTCAAGAATGGTAGAAAGGAAACAATTCCCAACGAAGCGATGCGGGTAAGGGAGGATGGAGAAAGCAAATGCTCATTTGTAATGAATGAGATAGGAATTATTATTCCGAGTCGAAAGACTGCCCACTTTCATCTGGTGTGCTATCACAAGAAATTTGTTACTACTTTTAACTTGGAAATGATGGAAGATATAAACGGTAGACAACCAATCATAAATATGACTGCTGGGTGTAACACATCCAAGGCAATGGCGACTCAATTCGACAAATGGCAACTCATAGATTGGGAGCGTGCCATGCTCATTGTGAAGAAACTACAAAGACGTATTGTGAAGGCAGTAAAAGCAGGCAAATGGAAGAAAGTTAGAGATTTGCAAAGATTACTAATCAATTCTACTGCTGCCAAAGCTTTAGCCGTAAGGCGTGTAACTGAAAACAAAGGTAAACGAACCGCAGGATGAAGGAGTACTAATCCCTCTAATCAAAGCTGGTAAAATAAGCATCCAACGTCATGTAAAAATAAAAGGTAACGTAAATCCTTATGATGTAGAAGATGAGTTATATTTTGAAAAACGCTCTGACCGCACATCATGTTCAACAAACTGAACGGACGAAAGCTGTTGACTCGTTTATATAAAAGGCAGGATGGAAGATGTCTTCATTGCAACCAAAAGATTACCAATCAAAGCGGTTGGAATGCACATCATCTTATTGCTAAACATTTAGGCGGAACTTATTCAGCAGATAATCTTGTCCTACTACATCCAGTTTGTCACATACAGGTTCATGCTCAAAACATTCAATTACATATTGCCGCACCTCGCCAAAGGTGTTAAGCAGGCTTGAGCGGTATGAGTTGGAAACTCTCACGTACCGTTCTTAGGGGAGGAAGGAGGGGCAACCCTCCCTACTTACCCAGCAAGTTGAGGTTATTTTTACATGGCGTAAAAAGGCACCAGTTTATAAATAATATGCTTTTCATTTTCCGCGGGCATAAACATTTGAAAACCAGTATTTTGCAAATACGATAATTAGGTTTATGTTAAACAAGATATGCACGTTTAGGTACTTTCTTATACCTGTATGGAAACTGGGGGTATCATTCTAGCATTTCTGTCCAAGCTTAGAAGGATACCCTGAGAATTAAATCAACAAAAAGACTACTTAGAAGTGGTACTTGGTGTGGATGAGACCTGGCTGGATCAGATATTATTGGTCTGCCAAGAACTAAACAATGGCATCCTCCCATCAAATCAAGCTTAAAAAAAATTGGAATGAAAGTTCGGCATTTGGTAAGTGACCAAGCCCAAGCCTTGATACAACTAGGAAAATAAAAATATTTAGATGTCGTTTCGATGCCAGATTTATTTCACTTCAATCAGACTCTGGCTCGTAAAGTAGGAACAGTGTTGGTAAAGCCTGGCAAGAAGCATTGAAGATTATAATTCAATGGATATAAGCAGTGGATGCCTACATGCTTCGTGACCTTCATCGTCGCTTGTATCGTTCAGGCATTGATAGGATTCATAATACTTAATAGGAGTCCTTCCTTATCTATTGTTTGTAGCTAGCCACTGAAAAGTCACCCCGCAGCCATCCAAAATAGGTTAATAGCTTGGAAATACCCTCAACAAATAATCTAATTTACCTTATTTAACAATTTTTTCTATGCCGTTGTGGATTTTGCACACTAAGTTGCCAGACCTCTATAATTATCGTTTTAATTACAATATCCTACTTTAACCCTTGCATTATTGACTTGTCGTAAGATTGTCGTAGTCGTTTTTTTTTTTTAAATTAGGGTTAAAAGTATATATTTACTAAACATTACCAGCAATTATCCTATTGTAGTTTTATCCCTCATCATATCCCCAACAGTAGATTTCTACATTTTGAATAATATAAATAAGTCTTAATTTGTTTAACCTTAAAAAAAATACAACTTAAATAGTATGAAAAGTTTAAAATTACATTTAGTCTTTTTTTTGGTTTTGGGTTTACTCTTTGCCTCTTCTTGTGGAAGTGACGATGACGTAGTTCCAACTACCCAATCACCGATTGCTAGTTTTCAATTTGAAATTAGTGCCACTGATTTTTCAGAGGTAACTTTTAGCAATTTTTCTCAAAATGCAAGCACTTACAGCTGGGACTTTGGTGACGGCAATTCTTCTACTGACGAAAATCCTGTACACAGTTATGCAGGTGGTGGAGATTATCAAGTAACGCTTACCGCATCTAGTGGTAGTGATTCTGCCACTTCTACTAAGACTGTAACTATTGCCGATCCAGATACAGAAATAAAAAAATTGGCTGGAGATAATAGTGCCAATCCTAAAGTATGGAAACTTTCTCGCGATATAGCTGGCGAAGTTTTTCCATTGCAAGTTGGACCAGAAGATCAATCTCAAATATGGTGGGCTTTTGGACGAGAAGATCCTGTGGGATCAAGACCTTGCTTAATGGAAGAAGAATACATCTTTAGTTTAGATGGTAGCTATACCTATAATACCAACGGAATGGTATTCGCTGATTTTGGTACTTGGAATGTTGACGTAGAAGGACAATGTATAGATGATACAGATGCTACCTTGATGTCAGGTCCTAATGGAGAAGATTTGACGCCCTGGGGTGGAGGTACTTTTACTTATGCTTTTGATGCTTCTGCTGGAACACTTACTTTAAATGGTTTGGGTGCTCACGTTGGTTTAGCAAAAGCAGGAACAGATGCAGAATATACAGTTCCTCAAGAATTTGTAACCTATAGAGTTACCAATTTAGAAACAGATGGTCCTATTGATAAATTAACTTTAGAAACCTCTATTCCTGGTGGTTACTGGAGATTCAATTTAGTTAGTTATGACAATCCTGCGGATGAGCCAGACTTACCTGGTGCTCCTCCTTCAGCAGCTTTCACGCATATAATAGATGGCAATACGGTAATCTTTACCAATACGTCTCTCAATGCAGATGCTTATATGTGGGACTTTGGTGATGGTAATACCTCTACAATGGAAAGCCCTACACATACTTATGCAACTGATGGTTCTTATACGGCTACTTTGACCGCTACCAACGCTAATGGAAGCACGATGAATACAGTAGCCATTGTAATTACAAGTGCGGTATTCTCTGCTCAAACATTCCACGGAGGTGGAACGAAAACATGGAAACTTAATCCTAGTGCAGCAGCACTTGCAGTAGGTCCTGGACCTGGTAGTGCAGAATGGTGGGCTAGTTCGGAAGATGATATCACAGGTAGAGCTTGTACTTTTGACGATGAGTATGTTTTTGATATGTCAAATGGTTTCAACTACGTTACTAATGGTGATGTTTGGGCCGAAGCCTATATGGGTATCGATCCTTCTGCCTGTGTAATGGAAGCTGACTTACCTGCTGATGCTGCTGCATGGGGTGCAGGTATGCATACTTATACCTTTACGGAAGCTACAGCAAATGACCCTGCTTACATTACTGTAGAAGGAACAGGTGCCTTCATTGGTTTACCGAAGGCTTTTAATGGTGGCGAATATGCTGCTGGTCCTCCTCCTGCTAATGGCTCAGTGACTTATGAAGTCTTGAGTTATGTAGATGATGGAACGTCTGAAATCCTGGTTTTGACTATCGATATTAGCGACGGACAAATGGGTGGCGCTTACTGGACATTTACGCTAGTAGCTCAATAAACTCTTTCTCTTATAAAATAAGAACAGTAATATTATTTATTGCTGTTCTTATTTCTTCTTTACAATTATACTATCCCCCATATCCCATACCTATTTTTAGTAAAACCAATAAATACCTATGTACTACCTTAAATACTTTACACTACTATTAGTACTTCTTCTAGTTTCATGTGACCCCGAAACGGATCCTGTAGACCCAACAGAACCTTCAAATCTTAGTTTTACCATTGATGTAGCCAATGACGGAAGCGGAAAAGTAACGGTTACTGCGACAGCGACCAATACCGTTGATTATTACTTTTATATGGGTGAGTTTGCCAATGCCAACCCTTTCGTAAATGATACAGGTATTTATGAATACACCTATAGTGCTCTAGGAACGTATCAGATTGAAGTACGCGCCTACGGTTCGGGTGGTCGATACATCAAAAAAGTAAAGCAAGTAAGCGTCCAAGCCGAAGCACCTCCAACAGTAGGTGAAGGCTACACCACTCCTACCGAATATGACGGTATGGAATTGGTTTGGACAGATGAATTTGTAGGTACGAGTTTGAATGAAGAAAATTGGTCTCACGAAATTGGTGATGGTTGTCCCAACCTATGTGGCTGGGGAAATGCTGAACTAGAATATTATCGTGCTGAAAATACTACTGTTGGAGATGGTGTCTTGACGATAACCGCTAAACAAGAAAATTTTGGTGGTAGACAATATACTTCTTCTAGACTAATCACCCAAGGCAAACAATCCTTCAAATATGGCCGAGTAGATATTCGTGCGGTGCTTCCTAAAGGACAAGGCATCTGGCCTGCACTATGGATGTTGGGCAATAATATTACTTCTGTTAGTTGGCCTGCCTGTGGTGAAATAGATATCATGGAGTTAGTGGGTGGCAGTAGTGGTGACCGTTTTGTACATGGTACGGGTCACTGGGATAATAATGGACATAACTTCCAAGGTGATAGTTATGGCCTAAGTAGTGGTACTTTTGCAGATGAATTTCATGTGTTTTCTATCATTTGGGATGAAACTCAAATCCAATGGTTTGTAGATGATAATTTATATTATAACCTCAATATTTCCGGTTCTGAGCGTTCTGAATTTCAAAAAGAATTTTTCTTTATCATGAATATTGCTGTAGGCGGCAACTGGCCTGGCAATCCTGATAGTACAACTCAATTTCCACAACAAATGCTAGTGGATTATATTAGAGTTTTTCAAAAACAATAGACACTTGAATCTAAGTATATGGCAAAATTAGTTTACCATAAATCTTATCAACCCCTTCTCTTTCCTTTGAAAAGGGAAGGGTTTAACAAGTAGTTTTCTCTTTTGTCATGTTCATTAGTCATTAAAAATATTTTTTCATATCTCTTGATATAGTAATTATGAATAAACTTTTATCACAATACTTATCCATTACCTTCTTATTGTTCCTTTCTTTGAGTAGTTATGGACAAACAATCAACATCAATGGCACCATACAAGATGCGGAAACCGCTGAGCCTTTAATAGGTGCAACGGTCATGATCAAAGGTACTTCCACGGGAACAACTTCTGATTTTGATGGAAATTTCACAATGGATGTCTATAAAGCCAATGATACCTTAGAAATAAGTTACACAGGTTATGACACACAATTTTTCCCCCTCAATGGACAAACAACTATTAATGCCCAAATGGGTTTATCTAGCAATTTGCTAGACCAAGTGGTCGTAGTCGGTTATGGTAGTCAGAAGAAAAGAGAAGTCACAGGCGCAACGTCACGAGTAGCTGCCGAAGAAATCAGTTCTACGCCTACCCTACGTGTAGAACAAGCCTTGCAAGGTAGAACTGCTGGTGTACAAGTCACCAACCTTTCTGGTCAACCAGGAGAAGAACCTACCGTTAGAGTAAGAGGGGTAGGTACTACTGGAGATGCCAAGCCACTTTATGTAGTAGATGGTTTTCCAGTGGGAGGTATTGATTACCTGAATCCTGGTGATATAGAAAGTATAGATGTCCTCAAAGATGCTGCATCTGCAGCTATCTACGGCGCTAGAGCAGCCAATGGTGTTATTTTAGTCACTACAAAATCTGGTAGCTCTGGTAAGTTGAGTATGTCTTATTCTACCTATTATGGTATTCAGAATGTAGCCAAAAGAATGGATATGATGGATGCCGACCAGTATAGAATGTACATGAATGAAGGTGCTACAAATGCAGGACTATCAGCTCCTTTTGATTTAGAAGAATTGTCTATCTATGATACAGATTGGCAAGAAGCTTTATTTCAAAAAAATGCGCCGATGTTCAATCATCAACTGGCCTTTACGGGGGGTAATGAAAAATCTACCTTTGCTTCTACCCTATCTTATTTTTCACAGGCAGGAATTATAGGCGGTTCCAAATCTCAATTTGATAGATACACTGCCCGTTTAAATTCTAATCATAAAGTAAATTCTTTTCTTTCTTTTGGTAATAATTTGGCTTATACACACCTTATACGTAGAGGTGTTGGGAGTAACCAATCGTTTAATGGTGCTTTTAGTAGTGCCTTAAATCTTGACCCAATGACGCCTGTGTATGAAACGGACCCTGACTTACTGGCTCGTGCTCCATATTCAAATGAGCCTATTGTCACCGATGTTGATAATAATATATATGGTATTTCAAATTTGGTAGGTGCGGAGATTGTTAATCCTTTAGCACTTTTGGAAATAGGTAATCAAGAAACCAGAAAAGATCAATTGGTAGGTAATGTTTTTGCGGTCCTAGAACCTATTAAAAATCTGAAATTCAGAACAAGTGTAGGAGTAGATTTGGCTTACGTTTTGGATGATAGCTATCGCCAATTATATTTTCTTAATGGTGCACAACTCAACGTTGACAATACTTCCGTAAATAAAAGAATAGATAGATATTTCACATGGCAATGGGAAAACACCTTATCCTACACAAAAGATTTTGGCAACCACAATGTAACTGCATTGATAGGTACAACTGCCAACGAATTTAATTTTGAAAACCTATCAGGTTTCAACACAGGTGTACCACTCACTGACCCAAATCATGTCTATCTCAATCAAGCTACAGATACCCTTTGGACAGCTAATGGCGAAGCAAGACATTCCGCCTTGTTCTCCGTTTTTGGTCGTTTAAATTATAATTTCAATGACAAATATTCTATAAGTGCGGTCGTCAGAAGAGATGGCTCTTCTAAGTTTGGAGCCAACAATCGTTTCGGTATTTTCCCTTCTGTGGGTGCCGCTTGGGTAGTCAGTGAAGAAGCTTTTATGCCAGATTTGCCTTTCCTAGATTTATTAAAACTGAGAGCTTCTTGGGGTGTCAATGGCAATCAAGAAATTGGTGATTATCAATTTGTATCCATTATCAATCAAGGTAGAGGCTATACTTTTGGAGGTGGTCGAGATATTGGTTCTTCTCCCCTATTCATTGAAAATAATGATATAAGATGGGAGCAAGCAGTACAAATCAATTTTGGTATTGATGCAGGTTTTCTCAATAATCGATTGCAACTGGCACTCGATTTATATAATAAAACCACAGAAGGCTTACTGGAAAAAATACCTATACCTGGGCATGTGGGCAATGATGGTCCTGTTGCTAATGTAGGTAGTGTTGAAAATAAAGGGATAGAAATGGCTTTGAGTTGGAGAAATAAAAAAGGTAAATGGAAATATGATTTTGGCATCAATGGCGCCTATAATAAAAATGAAATGACCTTTATTGGTAATGCCGAAAAAGTAATCACAGGTGCAGGCTGGGCTATAGCAGGAGCGGTCACTAGAGCAGAGGAAGGTTTGCCTATTGCTTACTTTTGGGGATTCAAAACGGATGGGATTTTCCAAAACGAAAATGAAGTTTTCTCACATATCAATGCTGCTGGTGATGTACTACAAGAAAAAGCGGTCCCTGGAGATGTTCGTTTTGTAGATGTCAATCAAGATGGTGTTATCGATGAAAATGACCGTACCAATATAGGTAATCCTTTTCCTGATTTCACTTTTGGTGTGAATGGTTCTGTTGAATTCATGAATTTTGATCTAGCGGTATTCTTACAAGGTACTTATGGCAACGAAATTTTTAATGGTATGCAACGTCAAGATTTGAGATTTACCAACCGCCCTACTTCTGCACTCGATAGATGGACTGGCGAAGGAACTTCAGATTCTACACCAAGATATACTTGGATTGACACCAATAACAATTACAGAGTATCTGATTTATATATCGAAGATGGTTCTCATATTCGTGTTAAGAATGTTCAATTGGGTTATAATTTCCCAGTAGACTTTTTGGGTAAGATACGTGCTAGTGAGTGGCGTATTTATGTATCTGCTGAAAATGTATTTACCTTCACTAATTACACAGGCGTTGATCCAGAAATTGGCGCATTGCGTGGTCAATCAGGTGCTTTAAACTCTTTTGATATCGGTATTGATAGAGCTATTTACCCACAAGCCAGAACCTTTAGAGTCGGTACTTCCTTAACTTTTTAATGATCTAAAACCTATTAAAAATGAAACGTTCAAATTTATATATCGGTCTTTTAATCTGTCTATTCTTTACAGCTTGTTCAGAAGATTTTTTGGATAGACAGCCCCTCGACCAAGTCGTATCTACTAATTTTTACCAAACCGAAGAAGATGCCAAAGAAGCACTAGTAGCGGTGTATGATGCCTTGGGGTATCAATCTACGCCTGGGGTAAGTTGGGCGCCTTTTGTCACTATGTCGGATATGCTTTCTGATGATGCCTTTGCAGGTGGTGCAGATGCTAATGACGGTTTAGGTGGCAATCAACTCAATGTTTTTAATATTCCAACGACCAATCCTATTGTACACTCTATTTGGCTAAAAAATTATGCAGGTATATATAGGGCTAATTTGTATTTAGAAATAATTGGAGATATAACGGCAAGTGATGATTTTAAAGCTAGAACTATTGCTGAAGCAAAGTTTTTGCGCGCTTATTTCTATTTCGAATTGGTTCGCTTTTATGAAAACATTCCTTTGATAACGGAAACAATAAAAAGCCCTTCTGAATATAATCAGCCACAAGCCAGCCCTCAAGCGGTGTACAACCAAATCGCAAAAGACTTGGTAGAAGCCATTAAGGATTTACCTACTACCCTACCTCCTGCTGAATTGGGCAGAATAACAAAGTGGGCAGCCGAAGGGCTTTTGGGGAGAGTCTTTTTGTTTCATGATGGCGTCTATGGTCAAGCTTTAGATGCAGGTACCGAAATGGTAGATAGAGCGAAGGCCCTTTCTTATTTGGAAGATATGATTAGCAATTCAGAACATGAATTACTAGCAGACTATAATGATTTATTCCGCTTGTCCTCTGAATTTGGGGTAGAATCTGTTTTTGAAATTTCTTATGCAGATAGTCCTGCTTGGTGGGATTGGGGTTATCCTCGCGGTGGTGAAGGCAATCTTGCTGCACAGATGCAAGGACCTCGTGTGACGGGTTCTGACAACTGGAATCGTGGCTGGAGTTTCGCGCCTGTTAGTTACAAATTGTATTTAGATATGAAAGATGATCCCCGCATAGAAGGTACTATTTTGATGCAAACCGAAATAGATGGTACGCTTGGAAAAGGCTATCAGCACACAGGTTATTTTTCTAAGAAATATAGTTCTGATGCTGAACATTGGGGAACAAGTGGTCAGTTTGAATTGAATAGAACTTGCAATTATCGCGTTATCCGATATGCTGATGTATTGCTTATGGCAGCAGAATTGGGTAGTGCCAATGCACAAGACTATTTGGATCAAGTAAGAGCAAGAGTCGGTTTGGCAAGCATCCCTGCTACAGATGATAATATTCTTAAGGAAAGAAGAATGGAATTGTCCTTGGAAGGTATTCGCTATTTTGATGTATTGCGAAAAGGTATAAATTATGCCGCAGACGTATTAACTGATGCTGATATTAGAGGCCCGTTTTATGTTGGAGATCAACAACTTTTTGATACTCAATTTAATCCTGCAACTAAGGGCTTTTTGCCTATTCCTCAATCAGAAATAGATTTATCGGCGGGTACACTTAATCAAAATCAAGGCTATTAAAATTCGCTGTAAACATATTAATTAATTACATTGTGTAAAATTCACATTAAGAACTATTGTTCTTTGATAAAAACCGTGTCAGTTCGTTTTCAAGATTTCTTCTAACCGCAGGGAAAGAAAAAAACTTGCCTGACGGCAGTCAGGTTGGAAACGAGCTGGTTTTCCACGGGATTTGTCAGAGCACTAGTATAATTTAACTACACAATTAATTAAACTAAACATACCAAATGGCTTTAATTACATTTTTAGTCTACACGATATTAGTAGGGATTGTCTCCTACTGGCTTACTGGCAGAACCAAAGAAACTTCTGAAGGATATTTTCTGGGCGGTAGAAGTTTGACGGCGGGAGTGATTGCAGGTTCTTTATTATTAACCAATCTTTCTACGGAGCAGATTGTCGGTCTCAATGGACAGGCATTTACAGAAGGTATCTTGGTGATGTGCTGGGAAACCTTAGCCGCTATAGCTATGGTTGTAACTGCTTTATTTTTGCTGCCTCGCTACCTCAAAGGCGGTATATCTACGATACCTCAATTTCTGGAAACACGATACGATACTACAACTCGTACGATTGCTTCAGGTCTTTTTCTTTCTGGGTATGCTATTGTCTTATTGCCTATTGTGCTTTATTCTGGCTCATTGGCCTTAATCACTATGTTTGACGTTTCCGAAAACTTTGGCATTTCTCATACTGCTGCACTTTGGATCTTTGTTTGGGCTATTGGAATTATAGGTTCTATTTATGCCATTTTTGGAGGGCTCAAAGCGGTTGCCGTTTCTGATACCCTCAATGCAGTAGGACTACTTATTGGTGGTCTTTTGATTCCCATTTTTGGCTTGATGCATATTGGTGATGGTTCTGTCATGACAGGTATGTCTAACTTATATGAAGCTGCTCCCGAACGATTTAATGCTATTGGTGGCCCCGATGCTTCTGTTCCTTTTGGAACCATTTTTACGGGAATGATGCTCGTACAGTTATTTTATTGGGGAACCAATCAAGCTATTATTCAGCGTGCCTTAGCGGCCAAAAACTTAAGAGAAGGACAAAAGGGTTTACTCCTTGCAGCCTTTTGCAAAATACTAGGCCCTTTGATTTTGGTTATCCCCGGTATGATTGCCTATCATCTTTTTAATGGTGAATTGGAAATAGCCGATCAAGCTTATCCGATGTTAGTCAAAACGGTATTGCCCGTTGGCTTAGTTGGTTTTTTTGCAGCTGTACTTTTTGGAGCCATTTTGAGTTCATTTAATAGTGCTTTAAATAGTTCTGTTACGCTTTTTGGCTTGGATATTTATAAGCAACATATTAACAAGGATGCCGACCAAGCTACGGTTATCAAAAATGGAAAACGTTTTGGGTTATTATTGGCTTTTTTCGCGATGTGCATCGCACCACTAATTGCCAATGCTCCAGATGGTTTATTTGGCTATTTGCAAGAAATTAATGGCTGTTATAGTATTCCTATTTTGACTATTATTGTAGTGGGCTATTTAACTAAATATGTGCCTGCTATTGCGGCTAAAATTGCTATTGTTTTGGGAGCAATCCTTTATTCTATATCACAATTTATTCTTAAGCCTTATGTTTTTGGTGAAGAAAATTATCCTCACTTTTTGCACGTCATGGCGATTCTTTTTGTGATGAATGTTATCATCATGTTGGTCATTGGTAAAATGAATCCGCGAGAGGTAGCCTTTGACTTGCCTAATGCTAAAAAAGTAGATATAGAGCCGTATCCATTAGCCGTACCTATTGGTATTTTTGTGATAGTGATTGTTGTCTTATCCTATCTTTACTTTTCGTAAACCGTAGGAATTTATATAGAATTTTGCCCTTAAATAAGAAAGAATAAGGTTTCTCTTTACAAAACGAAACCTTATTTTTTTATTTACGCTTTTTGCCAAAAACCTTAGAGCTTGATTAAATATTGAAATGATTTTATTGTCCATATAATATTAAATTTTTAATTATGTCTATACGATATATTTTTGGGAGTATCTTCTTCATGATTGCTTTATCTTTCATTTCTTGTACTCAAATGAAAAAGGTACCTATATCCAATTCATCAACTTCTAATGCTTTTGTTGAAGCCCTATTAAAAAAGATGACCTTAGAAGAAAAAATAGGTCAGATGAATCAGTACACTGGGTTCTTTGATGTCACAGGTCCTGCTCCTAAAGATGGTGTCAATAAACTAAAGTACCAACACATCAAAACGGGTCAGGTGGGTTCTATGCTTAATGTAAGAGGCGTAAAAGAGGTCAGAGAAATGCAAAAACTCGCTGTTGAAAATTCTCGCTTGGGCATTCCTTTAATCTTCGCCTTTGATGTCATACATGGTTACAAAACCATTACGCCTATTCCCTTGGCAGAATCTGCTAGCTGGGATATGGACCTCATCAAAAAATCTGCTGAAGTAGCGGCAAAAGAAGCCGCAGCCTCTGGTATCAACTGGACTTTTGCGCCAATGGTAGATATCAGTAGAGATGCCCGTTGGGGAAGAGTCATGGAAGGTGCTGGAGAAGATCCTTTTTTGGGTAGTGAAATTGCCAAAGCTCGGGTGCAGGGTTTTCAAGGAGATGATTTGAGCTCTCCTTTAAGTATCGCCGCTTGTACCAAGCACTTTGCTGCTTATGGTTTTGCTGAGTCAGGCAAGGATTACAATACTGCTGACCTAGGCACTTCTACTTTGTACAATGTGGTTTTGCCCCCTTTCAAAGCTACTGTGGATGTAGGTGTCCAAACCTTCATGAATTCTTTTAATGAACTCAACGGCATCCCTGCAACTGGTGATAAATTTTTACAAACTGACCTATTAAAAAAACAATGGGGTTTTGAAGGTTTTATTGTTTCGGATTGGGGTTCGATTAGTGAAATGATTGCGCACCGATATGCCGAAGATGGTAAACATGCGTCTGAGCTAGCCGCTAACGCAGGCTCCGATATGGATATGGAATCTCATTTATATATCAAACACTTAAAAGGTTTGGTAGAATCTGGTAAGGTTAAAATAGAGAAAATTGACGATGCAGTAAGAAGAATATTAACGGTAAAACACAATTTGGGTTTATTTGATGATCCTTATAGATATTGCGACGAAGCTCGTGAAAAAGATTTGGTTAACAACAAAGAACACGAAGCTATTGCTTTGGATATGGCTAAAAAGTCTATTGTTTTACTCAAAAATGAAAACAACCTTTTGCCTTTACCTAAGTCAAAAAAGAAGATTGCTGTTATTGGTCATTTAGGAAATAATAAAAATAGTCCTTTAGGAAACTGGCGTTTGGCGGCGGATGAGAACACTGCTGTTTCTGTCATGGAGGGTTTAGAGCAGTATAAAGACAATACCTACAAATACGAACAAGGCGTGAAATTATTTGAAGGCAGAGAACATTTCGTATTTGAATTGGAAATAAATAATACGGATAAGACGGGTATGGACGAGGCTGTTTCCTTAGCCAAAGCGTCTGATATCGTTATTATGGTTTTGGGGGAACATGGCTTGCAATCAGGTGAAGGAAGAAGTCGTGCTTCATTGGATTTACCCGGTTTGCAGCAGGAGCTTTTAGAAAAAGTACAGGCTGCCAATCCTAATATTGTACTTGTCCTGATGAGTGGAAGACCACTGACTATCACTTGGGCAGATGAAAACATTCCTGCTATTGTGGAGGCTTGGCATTTAGGTTCGCAGAGTGGCAACGCCATAGCACAAGTCTTGTATGGAGATTATAATCCTTCTGGCAAACTACCAATGACTTTTCCGCGTTCGGTAGGACAGGTGCCTATTTATTATAATTATAAAAGCACGGGAAGACCTGG
>CANNZV010003612.1:0-58428 GCA_947561585.1 Caprella mutica
GGTTTTTGTTTTAACTCTTCACTGTGCACTTTATTTACAACTATTGGTAGTTGTTTTAACTCTTCACTGTGCACTTTATTTACAACTATTGGTGGTTGTTTTAATTCTTCACTGTGAACTTTATTTACAACTATTGGTGGTTGTTTTAATTCTTCACTGTGAACTTTATTTACAACTATTGGTGGTTGTTTTAACTCTTAACTGTGCACTTTATTTACATCTATTGGTGGTTGTTTTAACTCATCACTGTGCACTTTATTTACAATTATTGGAGGTTGTTTTATCCCTTCAATGTGCACTTTATTTACAACTAGTGGTGGTTGTTTTGATGATCTTCACTGTGCACTTTATTTACAACTATTGGTGGTTGTTTTAACTCTTCATTGTGCACTTTATTTACAACTATTGGTAGTTGTTTTAACTCTTCACTGTGCACTTTATTTACAACTATTGGTGGTTGTTTTAATTCTTCACTGTGAATTTTTATTTACAACTATTGGTGGTTGTTTTAATTCTTCACTGTGAACTTTATTTACAACTATTGGTGGTTGTTTTAATTCTTCACTGTGAACTTTATTTACAACTACTGGTGGTTGTTTTAATTCTTCACTGTGAACTTTATTTACAACTATTGGTGGTTGTTTTAATTCTTCACTGTGAACTTTATTTACAACTATTTGTGGTTGTTGTAAATATTCACTGTGCACTTTATTTACAACTATTGGTGGTTGTTTTATCCCTTCAATGGGCACTTTATTTACAACTATTTGTGGTTGTTTTAACTCTTCACTGTACACTTTATTTACAACTATTAGTGGTTGTTTTAACTCTTCACTGTGCACTTTATTTACAACTATTGGTGGTTGTTTTAACTCTTCACTGTGCATTTTATTTACAACTATTTGTGGTTGTTTTAACTCTTCACTGTGCACTTTATATACAACCATTGGTGGTTGTTTTAACTCTTCACTGTGCACTTAATTTACAACTATTGGTGGTTGTTTTAACTCTTCACTGTGCACTTTATTTACAACTATTGGTGGTTGTTTTAACTGTTCACTGTGCACTTTATTTACAACTATTGGTGGTCGTTTTATCCCTTCTGCACTTTATTTACAATTATTGGTGGTTGTTTTAACTCTTCACTGTGCACTTTATTTACAATTATTGGTGGTTGTTTTATCCCTTCAATGTGCACTTTATTTACAACTAGTGTTGGTTGTTTTAATGATCTTCACTGTGCACTTTATTTACAACTATTGGTGGTTGTTTTAACTCTTCACTGCGCACTTTATTTACAACTATTGGTGGTTGTTGTAACTTTTCACTGTGCACTTTATTTACAACTATTGGTGGTTGTTTTAACTCTTCACTGTGCACTTTATTTACAACTATTGGTGGTTGCTGTAACTCTTCACTGTGCATTTTATTTACAACTATTGTTGTTTGTTTTAACTCTTCACTGTGCACTTTATTTACAACTATTGATGGTTGTTTTAACTCTTCACTGTGCACTTCATTTACAACTATTGGTAGTTGTTTTAACTCTTCACTGTGCACTTTATTTGCAACTATTGGTGGTTGTTTTAACTCTTCACTGTGCACTTTATTTACAATTATTGGTGGTTGTTTTAACTCTTCACTGTGCACTTCATTTACAACTATTGGTGGTTGTTTTATCCCTTTAATGTGCACTTTATTTACAACTATTTGTGGTTGTTTTAACTCTTCACTGTGCACTTCATTTACAACTATTGGTGGTTGTTTTATCCTTTCAATGTGCACTTTATTTACAACTATTGGTGGTTGTTGTAACTCTTCACTGTGCATTTTATTTACAACTGTTGGTGGTTGTTTTAACCCCTCACTGTGTACTTTAACTATTGTCGGTTGTTGTAACTCTTAACTGTGTACTTTATTTACAACTATTGATGGTTGTTTTAACTCTTCACTATGCACTTTATTTACAACTATTGGTGGTTGTTTTAACTCTTCACTGTGCACTTTATTTACAACTATTGGTGTTTGTTTTAACTCTTCACTGTGCACTTTATTTACAACCATTGGTGGTTGTTTTAACTCTTCACTGTGCACTTTATTTACAATTATTTGTGGTTGTTTTATCCCTTCACTGTGCACTTTATTTACAACTTTTGGTGGATGTTTTAACTCTTCACTGTGCACTTTATTTACAACTATTGGTGGTTGTTTTAACTCTTCACTGTGCACTTTATTTACAACTATTGGTGGTTGTTTCAACTCTTCACTGTGTACTTTATTTACAACTATTGGTGGTTTTTCTTTCGTAATAAGAAACGTGCGGGAAACACTTTTGTGTGGGATTTTTCAATTTAAAATTCTAGTATTTTCATCAGATTTTAAATTGTAACGGTTGATAGAATATGATCTTAAATATTTTAGTTTTATATAAGCAAACTATATGTATTTCTATACTAAAATAATTATTTCTAGGCCAATTTATTGAAATATAATAATTTCAGTTCGAATATATAATATTCATTCATTAGTTAATTTTAATTATACTCTCACCATTATGTCCGAAGGTGTTCCTAGAAATCATTGGCGAGTGCCATGGATGGAAAAGTGGACCACTGAATATTTCAGCAAAAGAAAAATGTCCAGGGTAGAACGTACTGGGGGGGTAAGGAGGTAGAATGGGGGGTGTTCTTGGTAGAAAATGCCTTATATGATCTCCTATAAACTGCCTCTGTAAGTAAGGAGAACTTTCAGAAGAAGCGTCCTCTTCTGTCTTGATGGGAGTCTGGTCGATCTCTGGACTTGATGATTCCGAACTGTTTCTCGCTGTACTTGAATTTTGTTCAATGTTCACTGGTTCGGATTTCACAGGAGTTATCTCCATTGAAAGGTTAGATGAACTTGCGTCTATTTCGTCACTTTCGAATCTTTGAACACTTTCGGTTTTTGAATTAACGGATTCTTCATCTGAACTTGATGAATGATCCGAAGTGAGGATTTCAACTCTTCCTTCCATTTTGCTTTTTGAACTTTAAAATAACACTAAATTAATCGTGAAGCTTTTGTCGAATTCAAACGAAGGTCATTTGAGATTCAGAATTTAAATTCAAATTTCGAACAATTTTTATTTGAAATTCCGTACAATTTTTATTTGAAATTCCTAACAATTTTTTATGAATTCACCATCAACTTTTTCACAATTTGTATATATTACTTCTGTAGCTTGTTACTATTGCCAGTAGTTAGCGTATAATGAAAGCTATTCTTTAGAGGTAGCCTAGCACCTCTGGATTGGGGTGTGGCCAGAGAGGGGCAAGGGGTGGGCCCATACCATCCCGAGGTGCAATGGGTGGGCCCACACTCGTCCAAAGAAGCATGGAGCCTCTCCATCACCAGGTGAACAAATTCAGTTACTACGAATATATTAATTTACATCTTATAACCCTCGTTGGCAATATCATAAACACAAAAACATGTCTTTTCGAGTTATCCATAGAAACACATTAATATTAAAATACTAATTAATTTAGTAAAAGTTTTACAATTGTAGATAAAATTGACCGCTAGAGATTCTAAATGTCATAACGATATACCTTTAAAATGTACGTACATTACAAGTACTAATATGCCTCTCCTGAAAAATAGCTATTTTAGAGTTATGACAGTGTTGTCGCAAAGAAACGTAATCATATAATTAGTTATTATTAATTATTTTTTATTCCTAATAATGAATTCAATTAACAATTCATGACTATCTAACATAACCAAAATTTCACATCGAATTGATAAAATAATAAAATTAATGTAATTTGTACAATATTGCCGCAAAAAATTTCTATACTGTAATATAAATTATTAATTCAAATGTATAGTTTTTCAACATTTTATTTTATTATGTTTTAATATTACTTAATAAAATGGTTGTGTACGTGTTTAATATTTATTAGGAAAGAGTTAGGTGTTGATGAATCGTTTTTAATTAGAACTGTGAATATTAATGCTACATTTTGATTAATTTAATTAGAAATTGCGTATGATTACATGTATATACAACTACTGATGGTTGTTTTACAACAAGAAACTTTTTCAAAACAATGAAGAATATAACAATTGATACGGAATCGAAATTTTAGCTTGGACCTTTTTTTAATTCAAAAATTGAACAAAAAATTATGATAGGTCATACATTTAGGATAAAATTTTAATTATCGGTCAGTACTACATCTTCGGTCATATGAGAAAAAATAATATAAAGATTGTTATTATTAAACAGTGCTATCTAATACTTCTGCAAACCCGGGTTTGCAGAAGTATTAGATAGCACTGTGTAATAATAACAATTTTTTTATTGTTTTTTCTTATATGACCGAAGATGTGGTACTGACCGATAAATGAAAACTTACCCTATATATAAAAATGAGTTAAAGAAAATTAATTCATTAAATTTGTATCTTGTATTCTCTTACCGTTGAATGTATTTGTATGTTTTACAAGTTTCTGCGAATTTTTGTAATAGAATGTAAACTAATAATTATTTTTCATGTTATATTTATTTTATTTCGTGTTTTATATACATGTTTTCTCAATGAAAAATATGCATTATAATTTTTTTTATAATACCTAGTTTAATTTCAAAAGAGGGAAACTCTTTTAAAATTGCACTTTATTATATAATTGAATATTTTAAGATTTGTGTTTTATTTAAAACCATTAATTTTTGTAAATATAATTTAAATTTCTTTGACTCGGTATACGGGTTATAAAAACTATAGAAAATGATCTAAAGGCTATTACGTTAATAAATTGAATAGAAATTCAACCTTATGCTGAATAAAATAGGAAATATCTGCAGTAAAATTAGAAATAATTTTTCCCTACAATTAAAAATATTTATAACATAATATAAATATATTTTTTGAAAGAAATAAAACGTATATTCACTCATTTATTTTATTGATAAGGTTTTAAGAATTTTTAAGAAAATGCTATATAAAATGATCAATTAACATTATAATTCATATTCATTTTTCAATATACTTACTGAAATCGAGTAATAAAACCATTGTTTATCGAAAAGTTTGATGCTGATTTTCTTTGCTATTTCTTAATATTTTTAACAACAACAACAAAAACAACACGCAAATACGTCAATCAAATCAAATCTTTTCGCGACGTATCTATTATACCAACTGCAACCAATCAAAACACCCAAAAATCAAAATTCGGAACAAACACTAATTACAGCAACCAATCAGAGCTGCGATTCTAACCGAAGCCCCGCCCCTTTTTCCATTTCTGACCAATGGGGATGTGAGAAATTTAAGACTAATCCAATAGAGAGCGTGAGAAAAGCTGTGTAGATCTATTGCATCAATGTTTAATAGGGGAAAATAGATACTAGTTAATAGGGGAGAAATAGGGCCTATTATGTTACCATTATATGATACCTATTCACTAAACCATCTTATTTATCCTCTGACAAAGGAACGCATTGACTCACTACAAAGGCATTTGCTACTTTAAATAAATTACAAAATGATACAATGGATTGTGTTTGTGTTACAATAAGGTATGGGTACCACTTGTGATGAACAAATATGTTAAACTTTAGAGTAGTGGAGGAGGTTAATTACAATAGCTGTGTTAGGTAGTTTGATTAGTTTTACGGTGTTTGAGTAGTTTTATTAGTTTTACGGTGTTTGAATAGTTTGATTAGTTTTACGGTGTTTGAGTAGTTTGATTAGTTTTACGGTGTTTAAGTAGTTTGATTAGTTTTACGGTGTTTGAGTAGTTTGATTAGTTTTACGGTGTTTAAGTAGTTTGATTAGTTTTACGGTGTTTGAGTAGTTTGATTAGTTTTACGGTGTTTAAGTAGTTTGATTAGTTTTACGGTGTTTGAGTAGTTTGATTAGTTTTACGGTGTTTAAGTAGTTTGATTAGTTTTACGGTGTTTGAGTAGTTTGATTAGTTTTACGGTGTTTAAGTAGTTTGATTAGTTTTACGGTGTTTGAATAGTTTGATTAGTTTTACGGGTTTAAGTAATTTGATTAGTTTTACGGTGTTTAAGAAGTTTGATTAGTTTTACGGTGTTTGAATAGTTTGATTAGTTTTACGGTGTTTAAGAAGTTTGATTAGTTTTACGGTGTTTAAGTAGTTTGATTAGTTTTACGGTGTTTAAGAAGTTTGATTAGTTTTACGGTTTACGGTGTTTGAATAGTTTGATTAGTTTTACGGGTTTTAAGTAATTTGATTAGTTTTACGGGTTTTAAGTAATTTGATTAGTTTTACGGGTTTTAAGTAATTTGATTAGTTTTACGGTGTTTGAATAGTTTGATTAGTTTTACGGTGTTTGAAAAGTTTGATTAGTTTTACGGGTTTTAAGTAATTTGATTAGTTTTACGGTGTTTGAATAGTTTGATTAGTTTTACGGGTTTTAAGTAATTTGATTAGTTTTACGGGTTTTAAGTAATTTGATTAGTTTTACGGTGTTTAAATAGTTTGATTACTTTACGGGTTTTAAATAGTTTGATTATTTTACGGGTTTTAAATAGTTTGATTATTTTACGGGTTTTAAATAGTTTGATTATTTTACGGTGTTTAAATAGTGTGATTATTTTACGGGTTTTAAATAGTTTGATTAGTTTTACGGTGTTTAAATAGTTTGATTATTTTACGGGTTTTAAATAGTTTGATTATTTTACGGGTTTTAAATAGTGTGATTATTTTACGGGTTTTAAATAGTTTGATTATTTTACGGGTTTTAAATAGTGTGATTATTTTACGGGTTTTAAATAGTGGGATTATTTTACGGGTTTTAAATAGTTTGATTTTTATTTTTTATTTATCTACATGATAATATTTTATCCAAATTGTATAAAATTAATTATATTTGTATATATATTTATTTTGATATATTCGATATCTATTTTCATTAAATTCACTTATTTAAAAATTTTGGAATCTATTCATTAACATTTGAACGAATTCATATTATCTGAACTTTTTAGTGAATTGATGACGAATTTCTTTTAAAAAAACATTCTATAAGCTAAATTCATAGCTATCGGACAGTTCCACATCTTCGATCATCTAAGAAAAGATATCAATTGATTGGTTTTCACTGTACCTGCATATGGTTAAGATCATATCTGACATATCGCATGCAATTTGTCACTATATAGTGGTTATCCAATGTGTATTAAGTGCGATATTATTTAATTTATTCATAAACGATTCTCCTGAATTAATCTAAAATATTCAACCAAACTTTAAACGACATAGCTATAATTTCAGAATGTCAACATTGTTCAAAGATTAGTGCGCACTTGTACAGGAATTAGCTAATGATGGTCCAACCATTCGAAGGTCAGTTTCGTCCCATTCGAACTCACTTTTATCCTCCCAAGAAGACAGGAAATCTAAGAATCTAAAGAATTTCTTCATTGTCCTTCACTAGCAGCACACTTCACTATAGTACTACAGGGTGACCCACAAAAGTGTATCCTGATATGAAATAATATAACTTAAAATATAAAGCTTTAGTCGGTTCTATTAACATTATTTTATTAATATTTGTGTTTCTTCTATCGGTGTTGTACTTTTTATTCAAATTAGTACAGTACTTGTTACTTACTATAAATTATATTCGAATGCAAGTGTGTATTATGGATACACATATTCTGATTAAATAAAAAAATTGTCTCTCAAAAGCCAAAATATAAATTTAATTTTTAATTAAATAACAATATAATTGTAGCCCGTAGTCATGATACTTCCACAAATGATTTGTTTCTCCTTTTAATTTGTATTTCTTAATAAAAGTGTGACACACAGACAGACACAGCTCTTATTATAGTATAGATTTATCTAACGGATATATTGCCCCAATATTGACGGTGGTAGAATGAATTTGAGTAAAAAGATCTAATTTATAATGATGATTTTTATAATATGATAATGATTTTTATCATCAGTTTTTAACTTCTTGTAAGTACAATATTCATATCAATTCGAAGTTGGGTACACTTTTTTGTGGGTCACCCTGTATAATGTATAAATATGGGGATATAGTTGACTATTTTGGCGTGTAGTTATTTCAATTATTTTCTTCTCTATTTGTAATAAACTGTAAACTTCAGATTTATAAATCCTTTATAAAATTACACTTCATTGGACTGATTTTGATTCCTTGTAACACTCGGTACAGAAATTTAATTAGGAAATACGATTCACTAAATGTATGTATTAGATTTTCCCTAATCACATTTATATACTAGGTTTCCTTAAAGCCTATACTGAACATATTGAAAACATTCTTAAATTGAATATTGTTTGTGAAATCAATTTGATTGTGTACATGAATAAATATTGATTCATTATTCCATACCAATTGAAATCAAATTTCATTGCACTAATATTGCTATAAAGCTTTCTCTATATTGTTACAACATTGCCCCAATATTGTTACAACATTGTCTCAATATTGTTACAACATTGCCCCAATATTGTTACAACATTGCCCCAATATTGTTACAACATTGCCCCAATATTGTTACAACATACAACATTGTCTCAATATTGTTACAACATTGCCCCAATATTGTTACAACATAAAACCTTGCCCCAATATTGTTACAACATTGCCCCAATATTCTTACAACTTTGCCCCAATAGTGTTACAATATTGTCCCAATATTGTTACAACATTGCCCCAATATTGTTACAACATACAACATTGTCTCAATATTGTTACAACATTGGCCCGATATTGTTACAACATACAACATTGCCCCAATATTGTTACAACATTGCCTCAATATTGTTACAACTTTGTCCCAATATTGTTACAATATTGCCCCAATATTGTTACAACTTTGCCACAATATTGTTACAATATTGCCCCAATATTATTACAACATTGTCTCAATATTATAACAACTTTGCCCCAATATTGTTACAACATTGCCCCAATATTGCTACAACATTGCCAGGTAATGTCACAACATTGTCCCAATATTGATTCAATGTTGTAACAATATTGGGACAATGTTGTAACAATATTGGGGCAATGTTGTAACAATATTGGGACAATGTTGCCCCTAGAAGCATTGTTGTAGTAAGATTATTGACAATAATATATTATCACAGTTTACCCTGAAAGAAAAATTTCTTTCACAAAATCACTATTATAGAAAATTGAGTTTGAGGGGAGACTCAAATGAAAAATAGTGTTCCTCAAAATTGAAATTTTAGTTAAAAAACCTGTTCTATCAAAACCTTTTCTTCACAGTGTATTAGAACATTGTATAACAAATAAATTAAATATAATAGAATTTTTTTTACTAATATAGTTATCTCAAATTCTCCATTTTGAATGAGAATTTACTTGGAAGAATATTAGGTTTAATAAATCTATGGACTTTCTCTCTTCATCGTTCAAGAGGAAGAATTTGAATATACAGGTAAATCCCTTACAGCGGACGATCTTTGATGGACACCCCTTAGAAAGAACAAAAATAGTCCGTACTACCGGACTGCAGATCGCTACAACGACCTCTTTTTTCTATCTAGTCAAACATTTATTTTATTCAGAGGTATGTCAATTTACTAAATTACAATCAATACCTTAATGTAATGTTTCCAGATTTTAAGTATTTTGATATAGTTACCCTTACCCTATACATTTTCTTTGATTAGAAAAACTCTATAGAAAATAGAAATAGGTGAATAGTGGAACTGGCACTGGCAAGACCTGTGGAAATTCAGCTGGATGAGAACCAACAAGTTTCTTTGATAAAACTGATAATGGAAAAACTCTGTTTTGGACAGAAAACATATAAAACGCAGCAAATGTGTTTAGTAACATGCTTCTGAAAACAAAATCCTTTGTATTCGATTATCTTGGTAAAATTATCAATTTCGATTTACATCAACTTTATGAGGCGCTATTGATAGAATGACTGTATTTTCCCGTTTTGTGACGGACAGACCGACTGATATGGCTTCTTTTATAATAGTGTATAGAATATAAACTAAAAAACTATGTTATCTTTTGGTTCCACAGTTCCCCTCTCTCTGTTTCACATTCCCCCATTCACTTCCTCCACCTACAATTCCCCCACCTTCCCTATCTCCCACCAACCCCCATCTTCCCTATCTCCCACCAATTCCCTCGCCTTCCTTCTCTTCCACAAACCTTTAATTTTCCACCTTCCCTTTATCCCAACTTCAATTCTTCCACCTTTTAATCAGTAATCAGATATAAACAATGAAAATAAGGGGAGCAAAATGAAAAAAAACAGCAACAAGATGTTCAGTTTGTGGTATCATGCATACAGAATTTGCTTATATCTAATTACTGAAAGCGTAACGAACCAAGTGGTGAGTCAGTGGCCAAAATAATATCGCGTCTTGCGGGACACTAAAATCCTTAGTTGGGAATTGGTGACTCTGCTGGCTTCTTAAAGTAAAGAAAACGGATCGAAATATCGTGTTATTAAACTTTAAGAAGCCAGCAGAGTCATCAATTCCCAACTATGAATAATCCTGGCATCCAAATCTTCAGAAGACTAAAATCCTTATTTTGGGTCACGTGACTGGCAATCTACATATAGCGTCAGTTTAATGGAGAAGTGATATAACTGAAACAAAATATGGTTTTACACTGTCTTCCTTAGCGTCCTGCAATCGCTGCAATACTTCCTTTCTCTAGAGTAGTTTATCATAACTCTATGTAACAGACCGACTCACTCACTAATGAAGGAACATGCAGAATTATGATATGATTTTAATTAAAATTTTCATTTAATAGTAATCTGAGATTGTTTACCTTCATTAACGTTTCCCTGACATGCTATTAAAAGCTAAGTCTACTATAGCGCCCATTGATCTGCATAGAGGACACTTTTCCGGTACATCTTCTGACCGTTGTAAGGGATTTACCTGTACAGTTAAAGCTCGTACAACGGACAGTACATGTACCAGAAATATGTCCGCTATGCAGATCTATGGGCGCTATAGTAGACTTAGCTTTTATTTCGAGTCGGAATTTAAACTTTGCAAGTTTCCTTTAACAGCATTTCAAAGAAAAGTTAATGAAGTTAAACAATCTCAGATTATCATTAAATGAAAGTTTCATTGAAAATATTATAATATTCATGTAACTTATTGATATAAAAATGTACGAAATAATAAGGTAGATATAACGCTCGCTTAAAGCACTATAGAATATGATTTATATAAATTTCTATAGAACTTTTTTAATCTAAGAAAATGTGGATAAAAAGGGTAACAAAATCAAAATACTTAGAATCTTCAAAACAATACATTTATTGTTGATTGTCAATTGTGAAACCTCTTATTATAATTAATATATGAATCGATATTTAGTAGACGGATAATGTATTCGTCAAACTATATAATTTAAGGAGGTCGTAATAGCAAGCTGCATTTTGGTAGAACGGACAATTTTTGTCCTTTGAAAGATCGTTCGCTGTACGAGCTTTAACTGTATCAGTAAACTTTGAACTCTTGGTGTGACTTCATCATTGAACAGAATGAACTGAAAATTGAAATGTGAACGTAACTAGCGACGAATAAATTAATTCAATAATCAGAATTTTCAACTTTTCAATTTTTTTCATTATTTCTGCTATACATTTTTTTCCTCACAAGAGAACAGAAATTATGTAAACTGTTTTATATTCTTAAACAACAGTTAATACGAAAAGCTTTCACCGTTTAAGGCTTCTACACACTTGTCAGGGATCCGTCCGGCACGTCTCCGGTCCGTCTCCGTCACTCTCCTCTCAGTGATTCAGTGTCAGTGAAAAAATATATCATTACGTTAATTTCAACGGACACATTCACACAGTACCGGCTCCTCTCTGTGATAAAAAGAGCACTGAGAGGAGCCGGACCGCACGGATCACTGACATGTGAGAAGCAGCCTAAATCCTGTCAAGGATTTAGTTTTGGGACACAATCTGCACTCACTTCGTTGCAAGATATCTCCTAGTACCTCAATGTCCATGTCAACCTCATTATGATTGTTACCAAGAACAAACTCATTCCAGGAGAAACTATTGTAAATTCAGTATTCTCCTCAAGCCTGCATTCACCATCATCAATATATATTTTACCTTTGTAATGTGTTTATTTTTTAATTTAACGTTAATTTTGCTCCAAATGGTGGAATATATTTTTACACAGAAAACAGATAGATTGGTCATCATTTCTAATATTATTTATGTTCATATTTATATATTTTTCCATGTGAGTCCATTCAGAATATCTTTTAGTTTTATAATATAGAGAATTAATGTGGTAGAAAAGCTACTCCGTGTTTCGATTCACTAATCACAGCTATAGCAAATATATGTGATTATACAATAGAAACTGTTGAATAATCAATTGTTTAATGCTTTACAGGTTTATACTAACTCGATCTAGTTATCGTGGGCCATAGAAGATTGAGAGAGGCACCCCTTAAATAATCTTCTATGACCTAACCGTAATTTGTTCTCTGGGTACATGATAAACCAAAAGGTTTTACTTCATGAATAATAATGTCGTTATTAAATGAGGTATACTTTTACTGTTAATGTATATGTTATGAGCCGTCTACCGATCTGCGCAAACGATAGATTCATCGGTAGCGCAGACATCGATAGATAGCGCAACACACTGAGAGACAGGGAAGTCCCCCATCCGGGAACAAGCTTTTATATATTGAAAAAAAAAAAGAATTATAATTATAATTTTACACTAAGAATAATTTTCAGTCATAAAATTTTCCCGTTATGTAATTATTTGAAAATAGTAAGTCTATGATACGTAATTGACAATAACATTTCATTATAAAAAAAATATATTTACTGTGATATATAGAATTGAATTTTACGGTAGAGAGAAATATGTTATATAATTAAAAAATTCATGTCACGTGTACCGTATAAATAATACTTAACTAAAGCTATATAAAGCAAGTTATACTAACCCATGCAAGATGGATTTGCTCCTGGGATATTAAGGGAGTATTTCAGGAATATATCCTTCTTGCCTGGGAATTTATTTCATTCATTTCTATAAGTTTTTCTTTATTTTTTCTCAATATTGCGGAACAGCACCATCAATATCTGGCTGATCCACCAGCTCCACACACTCCACCCCTCCTCCACATTTCTCCACCACCCCGTCCATCTCCAGTAGAGTTATAACATTGTCACCCTGAGTCAGCAGATCCTTAGGTAGGTACAGGGTCCTTTGGGGTCCCATGGTGGTCCAGTAGCGCCCCAAGCAGAAATCATTTACCCAGAGTATACCCTGTCAAAATAAATAGTTTTATTATGTATTATTCGTTATTTAACCTGAAAATAATTGTTAAAAGTAAAAAAAAAAAATAAAGGTCCTCTCCAGGCTCCGGTAAAAAGTTGAGTTTATTTAAAATTTAATATTATAAAACTAATTAAGATGTAGGATAAATAATCTGCAAACTGCATTAAATTCCGTTCATTATAGTTTTTTCATATGCTTTTAATATTTTTCATACTCTCTGTGCAACAATTGTACGAATCACTAACCTGACGCTGAAGAAAAAGACTGTACACTCTTTGTTTTGATTTCTAATTTGAATTCTATGAACGAACAATTCAAATTCGGCATTTGTGTAGGATTCAAATTATTTATTGAAGTATATAGACATTTCTATGATTAGTTTGTCCATTTTTTATCTTTACAGGTATACTTAATAATAGATTAATAATACTACATATATGTATCTGATATTCAAAACAAACGGTGTACATTCTTTTTCTTCCCATTAAAAATTAGCCAGCAAGTTTCGTAGAGTTTTGATTATGAAAATCTTCAAAAGCATACAAGATTAGTTATATGCTATTAAATTTTATGGGGTTTGCAGCAAAATAATGTTAAAAGTACCCACCTTACTCCATTTTGTCATACTGACGAAAGTGTCCTCCGGTTCCTCTTCTACCACCAATTTACCACTGAAGAAACTAAACCTCCCACCATCCTCTCTAGCCTCCTCCATACCCTCCATCCTCCTCTCCAACTTATTGGCGAGGATGTTGTCCACCTCCACATCCTCTCTGATGTAGTCAATCCTCTTTCTGATGTTGGAGAGGATGTTAAGTTTTTGTACTATCTTAGCAATGTATGTACTATCAGAGAGTGGCAGAGGCACCATCGTCCAGTTAGTTACTTTGTGTCTACCGGCCCACACGTTATTGGTTAGACCCTGTGGGATATACAATATTACTTATAATAACATATAAAAATACTCCATATAATTTCATATAAGAAATTCATATTATTAATAAATAATTTCATGTACGAAAAAAATGTATAGTTTAGCATTTAAACTAATTATTTCAATTAGTATCCATGATACCAGTAGGTATCGTGGATACCATTGAAATAGCGAGTTGAAATAGTAAACTGTATAGTTTTATTATTAACAAATTATTTACAAATTAAATAGGCATTTACAAAAAACTTACTTCATCATATTCAATTTATTTACCTCATCAATTACAGTTTACATTTACAGTTTACATTCACAGTTTACATTTACAGTTTACATTTACAGTTTACATTTACAGTTTACATTTACTGTTTACATTTACAGTTTACATTTACAGTTTACATTTACAGTTTACATTTACAGTTTACATTTACAGTTTACATTTACAGTTTACATTTACAGTTTACATTTACAGTTTACATTTACAGTTTACATTTACAGTTTACATTTACAGTTTACATTTACAGTTTACATTTACAGTTTACATTTACAGTTTACATTTACAGTTTACATTTACAGTTTACATTTACAGTTTACATTTACAGTTTACATTCACAGTTTACATTTACAGTTTACATTTACAGTTTACATTTACAGTTTACATTCACAGTTTACATTTACAGTTTACATTTACAGTTTACATTTACAGTTTACATTCACAGTTTACATTCACAGTTTACATTTACAGTTTACATTTACAGTTTACATTTACAGTTTACATTCACAGTTTACATTTACAGTTTACATTTACAGTTTACATTTACAGTTTACATTCACAGTTTACATTTACAGTTTACATTTACAGTTTACATTTACAGTTTACATTTACAGTTTACATTTACAGTTTACATTTACAGTTTACATTTACAGTTTACATTTACAGTTTACATTCACAGTTTACATTTACAGTTTACATTTACAGTTTACATTCACAGTTTACATTTACAGTTTACATTTACAGTTTACATTTACAGTTTACATTCACAGTTTACATTCACAGTTTACATTTACAGTTTACATTTACAGTTTACATTTACAGTTTACATTAACATTTTACATTTACAGTTTACATTTACAGTTTACATTTACAGTTTACATTAACAGTTTACATTTACAGTTTACATTTACAGTTTACATTTACAGTTTACATTAACAGTTTACATTCACAGTTTACATTTACAGTTTACATTTACAGTTTACATTTACAGTTTACATTTACAGTTTACATTTACAGTTTACATTTACAGTTTACATTTACAGTTTACATTTACAGTTTACATTCACAGTTTACATTTACAGTTTACATTTACAGTTTACATTTACAGTTTACATTTACAGTTTACATTTACAGTTTACATTCACAGTTTACATTTACAGTTTACATGTACAGTTTACATTTACAGTTTACATTAACAGTTTACATTTACAGTTTACATTTACAGTTTACATTTACAGTTTACATTTACAGTTTACATTTACAGTTTACATTTACAGTTTACATTTACAGTTTACATTTACAGTTTACATTTACAGTTTACATTTACAGTTTACATTTACAGTTTACATTCACAGTTTACATTTACAGTTTACATTTACAGTTTACATTTACAGTTTACATTTACAGTTTACATTTACAGTTTACATTTACAGTTTACATTTACAGTTTACATTTACAGTTTACATTCACAGTTTACATTTACAGTTTACATTTACAGTTTACATTTACAGTTTACATTCACAGTTTACATTTACAGTTTACATTTACAGTTTACATTCACAGTTTACATTTACAGTTTACATTTACAGTTTACATTTACAGTTTACATTTACAGTTTACATTTACAGTTTACATTTACAGTTTACATTTACAGTTTACATTCACAGTTTACATTCACAGTTTACATTTACAGTTTACATTTACAGTTTACATTCACAGTTTACATTTACAGTTTACATTTACAGTTTACATTTACAGTTTACATTTACAGTTTACATTTACAGTTTACATTCACAGTTTACATTTACAGTTTACATTTACAGTTTACATTTACAGTTTACATTTACAGTTTACATTTACAGTTTACATTTACAGTTTACATTTACAGTTTACATTTACAGTTTACATTTACAGTTTACATTTACAGTTTACATTTACAGTTTACATTCACAGTTTACATTCACAGTTTACATTTACAGTTTACATTTACAGTTTACATTTACAGTTTACATTTACAGTTTACATTCACAGTTTACATTTACAGTTTACATTTACAGTTTACATTTACAGTTTACATTTACAGTTTACATTCACAGTTTACATTTACAGTTTACATTTACAGTTTACTTTTACAGTTTACATTCACAGTTTACATTTACAGTTTACATTTACAGTTTACATTCACAGTTTACATTTACAGTTTACATTTACAGTTTACATTTACAGTTTACATTCACAGTTTACATTTACAGTTTACATTTACAGTTTACATTTACAGTTTACATTTACAGTTTACATTTACAGTTTACATTTACAGTTTACATTTACAGTTTACATTTACAGTTTACATTTACAATTTACATTCACAGTTTACATTTACAGTTTACATTCACAGTTTACATTTACAGTTTACATTTACAGTTTACATTTACAGTTTACATTCACAGTTTACATTTACAGTTTACATTTACAGTTTACATTCACAGTTTACATTTACAGTTTACATTTACAGTTTACATTTACAGTTTACATTTACAGTTTACATTTACAGTTTACATTTACAGTTTACATTTACAGTTTACATTTACAGTTTACATTTACAGTTTACATTTACAGTTTACATTCACAGTTTACATTCACAGTTTACATTTACAGTTTACATTCACAGTTTACATTCACAGTTTACATTTACAGTTTACATTTACAGTTTACATTCACAGTTTACATTTACAGTTTACATTTACAGTTTACATTTACAGTTTACATTTACAGTTTACATTTACAGTTTACATTTACAGTTTACATTTACAGTTTACATTTACAGTTTACATTTACAGTTTACATTTACAGTTTACATTTACAGTTTACATTTACAGTTTACATTTACAGTTTACATTTACAGTTTACATTTACAGTTTACATTTACAGTTTACATTTACAGTTTACATTTACAGTTTACATTTACAGTTTACATTTACAGTTTACATTAACATTTTACATTTACAGTTTACATTTACAGTTTACATTTACAGTTTACATTTACAGTTTACATTTACAGTTTACATTTACAGTTTACATTTACAGTTTACATTAACATTTTACATTTACAGTTTACATTTACAGTTTACATTTACAGTTTACATTAACAGTTTACATTAACAGTTTACATTTACAGTTTACATTTACAGTTTACATTAACAGTTTACATTCACAGTTTACATTTACAGTTTACATTTACAGTTTACATTTACAGTTTACATTTACAGTTTACATTTACAGTTTACATTTACAGTTTACATTTACAGTTTACATATACAGTTTACATTCACAGTTTACATTTACAGTTTACATTTACAGTTTACATTTACAGTTTACATTTACAGTTTACATTTACAGTTTACATTTACAGTTTACATTTACAGTTTACATTTACAGTTTACATTTACAGTTTACATTTACAGTTTACATTTACAGTTTACATTCACAGTTTACATTTACAGTTTACATTTACAGTTTACATTCACAGTTTACATTCACAGTTTACATTCACAGTTTACATTCACAGTTTACATTCACAGTTTACATTCACAGTTTACATTCACAGTTTACATTTACAGTTTACATTCACAGTTTACATTTACAGTTTGCATTTACAGTTTACATTCACAGTTTACATTTACAGTTTACATTTACAGTTTACATTTACAGTTTACATTTACAGTTTACATTTACAGTTTACATTTACAGTTTACATTTACAGTTTACATTTACAGTTTACATTTACAGTTTACATTTACAGTTTACATTTACAGTTTACATTTACAGTTTACATTTACAGTTTACATTCACAGTTTACATTTACAGTTTACATTTACAGTTTACATTCACAGTTTACATTTACAGTTTACATTCACAGTTTACATTTACAGTTTACATTTACAGTTTACATTTACAGTTTACATTTACAGTTTACATTTACAGTTTACATTCACAGTTTACATTCACAGTTTACATTTACAGTTTACATTTACAGTTTACATTCACAGTTTACATTTACAGTTTACATTCACAGTTTACATTTACAGTTTACATTTACAGTTTACATTTACAGTTTACATTCACAGTTTACATTCACAGTTTACATTTACAGTTTACATTTACAGTTTACATTTACAGTTTACATTAACAGTTTACATTACATTTACAGTTTACATTTACAGTTTACATTTACAGTTTACATTTACAGTTTACATTCACAGTTTACATTTACAGTTTACATTTACAGTTTACATTTACAGTTTACATTCACAGTTTACATTCACAGTTTACATTTACAGTTTACATTTACAGTTTACATTTACAGTTTACATTCACAGTTTACATTCACAGTTTACATTAACAGTTTACATTTACAGTTTACATTTACAGTTTACATTTACAGTTTACATTAACAGTTTACATTTACAGTTTACATTTACAGTTTACATTTACTGTTTACATTAACAGTTTACATTTACAGTTTACATTTACAGTTTACATTTACAGTTTACATTCACAGTTTACATTCACAGTTTACATTTACAGTTTACATTTACAGTTTACATTCACAGTTTACATTAACAGTTTACATTTACAGTTTACATTTACAGTTTACATTTACAGTTTACATTCACAGTTTACATTTACAGTTTACATGTACAGTTTACATTTACAGTTTACATTAACAGTTTACATTTACAGTTTACATTTACAGTTTACATTTACAGTTTACATTTACAGTTTACATTTACAGTTTACATTTACAGTTTACATTTACAGTTCACATTTACAGTTTACATTTACAGTTTACATTTACAGTTTACATTCACAGTTTACATTCACAGTTTACATTTACAGTTTACATTTACAGTTTACATTCACAGTTTACATTCACAGTTTACATTTACAGTTTACATTTACAGTTTACATTTACAGTTTACATTAACAGTTTACATTACATTTACAGTTTACATTTACAGTTTACATTTACAGTTTACATTTACAGTTTACATTCACAGTTTACATTTACAGTTTACATTTACAGTTTACATTTACAGTTTACATTCACAGTTTACATTCACAGTTTACATTTACAGTTTACATTTACAGTTTACATTTACAGTTTACATTTACAGTTTACATTTACAGTTTACATTCACAGTTTACATTTACAGTTTACATTTACTGTTTACATTAACAGTTTACATTTACAGTTTACATTTACAGTTTACATTTACAGTTTACATTCACAGTTTACATTCACAGTTTACATTTACAGTTTACATTTACAGTTTACATTTACAGTTTACATTAACAGTTTACATTTACAGTTTACATTTACAGTTTACATTTACAGTTTACATTCACAGTTTACATTTACAGTTTACATGTACAGTTTACATTTACAGTTTACATTAACAGTTTACATTTACAGTTTACATTTACAGTTTACATTTACAGTTTACATTTACAGTTTACATTTACAGTTTACATTTACAGTTTACATTTACAGTTTACATTTACAGTTTACATTTACAGTTTACATTCACAGTTTACATTCACAGTTTACATTTACAGTTTACATTTACAGTTTACATTCACAGTTTACATTTACAGTTTACATGTACAGTTTACATTTACAGTTTACATTAACAGTTTACATTTACAGTTTACATTTACAGTTTACATTTACAGTTTACATTTACAGTTTACATTCACAGTTTACATTTACAGTTTACATTTACAGTTTACATTTACAGTTTACATTCACAGTTTACATTTACAGTTTACATTTACAGTTTACATTTACAGTTTACATTTACAGTTTACATTTACAGTTTACATTTACAGTTTACATTTACAGTTTACATTTACAGTTTACATTTACAGTTTACATTTACAGTTTACATTCACAGTTTACATTCACAGTTTACATTTACAGTTTACATTTACAGTTTACATTCACAGTTTACATTTACAGTTTACATGTACAGTTTACATTTACAGTTTACATTAACAGTTTACATTTACAGTTTACATTTACAGTTTACATTTACAGTTTACATTTACAGTTTACATTCACAGTTTACATTTACAGTTTACATTTACAGTTTACATTTACAGTTTACATTCACAGTTTACATTCACAGTTTACATTCACAGTTTACATTTACAGTTTACATTTACAGTTTACATTTACAGTTTACATTCACAGTTTACATTTACAGTTTACATTTACAGTTTACATTTACAGTTTACATTTACAGTTTACATTCACAGTTTACATTTACAGTTTACATTTACTGTTTACATTTACAGTTTACATTTACAGTTTACATTCACAGTTTACATTTACAGTTTACATTTACAGTTTACATTCACAGTTTACATTTACAGTTTACATTTACAGTTTACATTTACAGTTTACATTTACAGTTTACATTCACAGTTTACATTTACAGTTTACATTTACAGTTTACATTCACAGTTTACATTTACAGTTTACATTTACAGTTTACATTTACAGTTTACATTTACAGTTTACATTCACAGTTTACATTTACAGTTTTTATTTACAGTTTACATTTACAGTTTACATTCACAGTTTACATTTACAGTTTACATTTACAGTTTACATTTACAGTTTACATTTACAGTTTACATTTACAGTTTACATTTACAGTTTACCTTGGCGTCGTTGAGGTAGGTACCAGCAGTTATTCTCCCCAAACTCTCCACAACTATAGTCAGATTGTCTCCTTTGTTGAGTCTGAGGGCAGCCTTCGTGATGGTGCTTCTTGAGACAACACCTAGTAAGAACACATAGTGAAGAACACATAGTGAAGAACACATAGTGAATAACACCTAGTAAAGAACACATTGTGAAGAACACATAGTAAAGAACACATAGTGGATAACACCTAGTAAAGAACACATAGTGAAAACGGTGACCGGAGAGTTCGCCGTGTGAAATTTCGCCGTCGGAATTTTCGCCGCCGGAATTTTCGCCGTGGGAAAATTCGCCGTTAGGAAGATTCGCTGTGAGGAATATTTAAATAATTTTTAAATAATAATAGAACTGAATATATTTATTTCTATGTATGTTAATAACTATATGGAAATATTAAAAACAATAATATATGACTAAACATATTATATTCCTATTTATTCCTCATATTACGTTAGAATCGCAGCAACGAAGATTTTTAAGGATTCAAAAATAGAAATGAATGGAATTTTGGTTTCAACAAAACCTACACACAGTAAAGTATGCACAGTAATTCAGATTTCAAGAGTTAAACCGCACAAAGTAATACCGAATAAGTAAAAAAAAATATTTAAGAAGGTATGAAACCATCAATAACACGGAATAGAACAATAATTATAAAATTTTTATCTTGAATACACAATATCAGACGCACAGGAACACTTAACACTTTTAATTAAGAGGAAGTGATGCAAACCAACTAGGATTAGCCAAAACACAGCTGACTATCACTAGTGATCTTATTCATTTTACTGAACATTATTTTTAACAAAGAAATAATTAGCTTCGACTATTTAGTCAACCAATCAAAACACTCAAAATGTTATACAGCGACCTCTCGTGACACAAAATTATACGATTACTGATTAAAACATACATTGCATATATGAACAGTTAACATAAATTTTAGGAATCTTAGTTTTATCAGATAAATAATATTACATTATAAATTCTTCTATAAAAATTCTAAAATTATCTAAAATTTTCAGTCGTATTTATTTACCAAATTGGGTAACTTTATAAGATTAATATTTTTTATAAATACTTATAGGTCTTTGAATAGTTATGTAATCTATAATTAATCCTTCACGGCGAATATTCCTCACGGCAAATTTTCCTAACGGCGAATTTTCCAACGGAGAAAATTCTGACGGCGAATTTTCCCACGGCGAAAATTCCTAGAACCAGTGAAAACACCTAGTAGTCCATCCCAAGTGGAATATTATTTGTATTAACTGTTGATAAATATATACATCTATCTATAAATAATGTTATTTTAGATGTGTTCGATTAGTCTCACCAGAATATATTTCGTTAACGTAGATGTAGCCGAAGTCGTGCAGGGCTCCAAAGTTGATAACACACGGGTCGGACTGACGCAATCGAACGAGAAATATAAACATTAGAATTAATGACTGCCTGCTTTATTAAGCTATGTACATTTAGACTCTTTATGTAAATTATGAGTTTAATAACTATGCTATATAATGAATAAAACGATCGTCATAAAAATTTAAATATGCTTGAATATGAGAAAAAATTAAATTATTCATAAAATGAAGTTGTAAATTAAAATTTTTGGCGATTTTTATGTTTTACCAATAATTATAAATACTTTTTCCACATTTGATAGCATAAATAATTCTCTGATTCATTTTTCTTAAATTTAATTCTATAATAGTACTGTAAAAAAAGTTGTGCAATCGAATACGATTGGAATTTGTTATCATTATTTATATTGAGAAAATAAATGAATTAAATTTATTATTATTTCTGTTTATTAATACTTTTATGATAAAAGATTTGAATTGATATATAAAATTATGAAATTGATGAGATTTGATGAGATTTGTTGAAATTTGATGAAATTTGATTAAATTTGACGTAATATGACGAAATTTGACGAAATTTGACGAAATTTGACGAAATTTGACGAAATTTGATTAAATTTGACGAAATTTGATTAAATTTGATTAAATTTGATTAAATTTGACGTAATATGACGAAATTTGACGAAATTTGACGTAATATGACGAAATTTGACGAAATTTGACGAAATTTGATTACATTTGACGAAATTTGACGAAATTTGATTAAATTTGATTAAATTTGATTAAATTTGATTAAATTTGATGATATTTATTGAAATCAATTAAGATTAATAATATTAATGAAATTTATGAAGTTTATTGAAATTAATGTAATTAGTGAAATTTTAAATTCAATGACAGTTATAAATTTATTTCAAATAATAAAGAACTAATCAAACATTAATTGTAGAGTGTCTCACACAAGTAAAGTCGATGACAGTCTTGTACACCACTATACCACTCCTTATTCCCAACTTTTCGAATGTTAGGGGTGTCTTAGACGTTATACTGACGTCGGAAAGAACTGAGTGAAGATTGATGACGTCATGAATTGAACCTGAAGGTGGAGGAGGGGGGGTATGAAATATATATATAATAGATACAATTTTTTTGTAATATATAATTAAAATACATCAACAAAAATTATTTGAACTGTTAAAGAAAAAAAATTTGTTTCAATGTGCTTATTTTAAGAAATTTAATCTGGTATTAAATTTAATATAAACCAGTTTATTTATTTAAATTAATTTTTCATTACTTGTAAGATAAAAGAAAACAGCTACTTTTCTGGGCACTCTCACTCTCTTCTCTCACTCTCGTCCCTCACTTTCTTCTCTCACTCTCGTCCCTCACTTTCTTCTCACAACTATTCTCTCACTCTCTCCTCTCACTCTTTTCCTTCTTCAGGATGATTTGGCCATTGTGTTGGGAGATTTCATCTGTAGAGTGGATTGGAGCACACGAGTCTCGGATGGAATTAGGGAGGTAGGTTGATCGAATTTTCGAACGGAAACTTCCTCTCCCAGATGGTAAGAACTCCCACTAGAGGCGAAAATGCACTGGACCTCATATTCACTACCGATGAAGATCTGGTTTCTCAGGTCTCGGTTGGTGAATGTCTGGGTACCAGTGACTCTAATGCCGTTTCTTTTAGAGTGGGAGTCAAAGTGGAACAAAAGAAGATCTCTCATAGAAATATGCTGAATCTGAGAAGAGCTGATTACAACAGTTTCACTCGTGATCTTCAGGCATTACGGCCTCAACTTCCAGCTTCACCTGATCAGATGTGGCGGGGCAATTTAAGGCAAACTACATCTCGATCCAAGACCGACGCATACCTAGGAAATGGGTAGTTGATTCCATGAAGGTTCGTTCTAAATGGTTCCACAACGAGCTATGCAGAGAGATTCAGAGAAGGAAACGAATCTACGTCTCAGCCAAACTCACCCTTCACCGGAAACTGAGAGACTTCTCACAGACCAACGAGATTGGTCAAAAGAATGGTGCGGCAAGCTAAAGTAGCTGAGGAACACAGGGTTGTATTGGCCTGTAAGCGCAACCCTAACTTCGCTTACGTTAATAGCAGAAAGGACTCTAGAAGCTCCATCGGACTAATCAGGACAACCCAACGTGTGTTGGCAACTTCGGATGCAGACATTGTCGCCGAACTCAACAGTTATTTCGTCAGTGTCTCCACCAGGGATGATGCGCTTGGCACCCCTGACCCCGTAGTTCACTACAAGGGACGAAAGCCACTGACTGAGATTGAAGAGGTAGTGGACAAACTTGGCAAGCTGGACCCTATCAAGGCAGCTTGTCCTGATGGATTCTTACCGACAGTGATGAAGAACGTGAAGGATGGTTTGGCAGCACATCTGCAACAGATCTTCAATGTCTCTTTGGAGTCGGGCGAGGTTACCGACGACATGAGGATCGCGGATGTGACCCCAATCTTTAAGACAGGTGAGACCACTAACAGTAGTAACTACAGGCCGATTAGTTTAACATCGGTTTCTGGAAAGCTGCTAGAATCCATCATCAAGGATAGGATTGTGGATCACCTGGAAGAACACCAGCTCATAGGAAAAAGTCACCATGGCTTTCTTCGCGGGAAGTCATGCCTGACAAAACTTACTAGAGTTCTTCTACTACGTTCTTCAGGAGCATGACAAATCCAAAGCTGTTGACATCGTCTACCTTGATTTCAAGAAGGCATTTGACAAGGTACCTCACAAGAGGTTAACGGCGAAAATAGCAGCTATTGGTGTGGGTGGTCGAGTTCTACAATGGATCAGGTCATGGCTAAATAACAGACGACAAAGAGTGGTGGTCAATGGCGTGGCCTCTGTGTGGAGCTCCGTAACCAGCGGGGTTCCCCGGGGCTCAGTCCTTGGTCCTCTGCTCTTTATTATTTACATAAATGACCTTGACGTAGGACTCGTCAGTAGGGTATCCAAGTTTGCTGATGACACAAAGATTGGCATCAACGCTGCAAGTCCAGAGGCCATCGGACAACTCCAACTTGATCTTTTCAAGATCGGAAAATGGTCGGAAAAGTGGCAGATGCCCTTCAATGTGGACAAGTGTTGTGTACTTCATGCTGGTCGTAGGAACGCTGAAGCTGTCTACACGCTACTTGGAGCCCAAATAGGACCACTGATGTACAGAAGGATCTTGGAGTTATGATCACCAGGGATCTCAAGTTCTCTCGACAGTGCCTGGAAGCTGAGAAGAGAGCAAACAAGATCCTATGGTATATCAAGAGGCAATTCAGATACAGAAACAGAGAGACAGTCCTCACCCTGTGCAACTCTCTTGTAAGACCTCTTTTGGAGTTTGCGGTTCAGTTCTGGTCACCGACGTTGAGATCAGATGTCCAGCGGTTGGAACTGGTGCAAGCGAGGGCGACTAAACTTGTACCTGAAATCCGATCCAAGGGATACGCACGTCGGTTAGAAGACCTGGGCCTCTTCACGCTTGAGCAGCGACGTTTGAGGGGTCAACTCATTGAGACTTTTAAGATCCTTCGTGGGATAAGTCGAGTTGATCCCGAAGACTACTTTTCGCTGTGTGTGAACCCCACCCGCAACCACGGGTGGAAGGTGGTTCCGCCTCGGTTCACCACTGCTCAGCTGGAGAACTTCATGCTGGTAAAGATCTGTAATGTCTGGAACAGACTGCCAGAAAATGTTGTCAGCAGCCTGACTGTTGACACATTCAAAAGGCGACTTGACAGGATACTCAGTGAGCTGGCTTACTGAGCTGTCAAGCGCCTCCATTACTTGACCTCGGAGTTGAGATGAGAGTCTTAGCTATCTTTTCTGATAGCACTCTTACTTCAACTCCAACCAACCAACTAAAAGAAAACCTGGCACCTTTCCGTGGCTAGAGAGTTCAGGTCACACCCTGCGTCCTGTCACCGTCTCAGGGACTGCCTTTGGGCGGCCCCTGTGAAGGTGGCAGTGATTGGCGGGTTTGACTGACCAAGTCCAGGATAAATTTTGGAGCTAATGATTGTACCCAAACTTTGCTCCTACGCCTGGTGGAGGTATTTCCTTTGTCAGGTTTGGGAGTACGGTTTGGAGTGCATCGGTTCCATGTGGGGAGTGATGGAGAGAGATTCAACTTGCTCCGTTGTTAACCCAACGTCGAGCGCACATCTGCCTGTGCACAGGGGCCATCCTTGGATGGGCATATTGTGCCTTTTGATGGTCCCTTTATCCTTGTGACTACTTGTAACACTCTCTTCTCTCACTCTCTTCTCTCACTCTCTTCTCTCACTCTCTTCTCTTACTCTCTTCTATCACTCTATTCTCTCTCTTTTCTCTCACCTATTTCTATAACTCTCTTCTCTCACTCTCTTCTCTCACCTATTTCTCTCACTCTCTTCTCTCTCTCTCTTCTCGCCTATTTCTCTCACTCTCTCTTCTCACCTATTTCTCTCACTCTCTTCTCTCACCTATTTCTCTCACTCTTTTCTCTCACCCTCTTCTCACCTATTTCTCTCACCTATTTCTCTCACTCTCTCTTCTCACCTATTTCTATCACTCTCTTCTCTCACTCTCTTCTCTCACTCTCTTCTCTCACTCTCTTCTCTCACCCTCTTCTCACCTATTTCTCTCACCCTCTTCTCACCTATTTCTCTCACCCTCTTCTCACCTATTTCTCTCACCCTCTTCTCACCTATTTCTCTCATGGTAACTTCTCCGTAATTCATTTTTGTGGAGTTTTCCGGTGTCGTTATTTCTGAGCTCACGGTAAAATGCTGAAAAAAAATAACTTTTATTAACAAAATTATTAAATATTTATCAGTTAATGATAAAATAGATAAAAAACTAACAGATAAATTTCTTCTTAGTATGTCAAATTTATCAACATTGCTATATTTATATAATATATATTATTGGGTAAGTTATGAATTATCGGTCAGTACCACATATTCGGTCATATAAGAAAAACAACATAAAAATTATTATTATTACACAGTGCTATCTAATACTTCTGCAAACCCGGGTTGTATAACACTGTGTAATAATAAAAAAAATTATATTGTTTTTTCTTATATGACCGAAGATATGAAAGCAATCACTAATCCATAACTTTCCCCACACAGTATAATTACCTTGCTTATAACCTCTTTTAAAATATCGTATTTCTGGGTCATATCGCCGGCTTCGGAAAGTGGAGCATCGTAATCGTAACTAGTGATGATTGACTTGTACGAACCAGCATCGTAATTTGCCCCTGTGTCAATTTAACACTTGTCATATTATTTGTATGAATGGAAATTATTGCCAGAGAAGAAAATGAGGTAAAAGTACCTAATTTCAGTTAAAAAGTAGAAATATGAATAAGTCTACGGTGATTGAGGTTAATATTTCATTTACTTTTCCCATGGGATGAATTATAATTTAAAAGTAAAGTACTTAAACGTTATTATTGAAGAGAAAAGCAACGGTTGTAATAAAAAAAAAAAAATTCTTCAAGCTTTCGTTTTTCTTTCAAAATCAGCCTCAGGAAAACCCAAGTGGTGAGTCAGTGGCCAAAATAATATCGCGTCTTGCGGGACGCTAAAATCCTTATTTTTGGGTCACGTGACAGGCAATCTAGAGTCAGTTTAATGGAGAAATGATATAACTGAAACAACATTTAATGGAGAAATGATATAACTGAAACAAAATAAGGTTTTACACCGTCTTCCTTAGCGTCCTGCAATCGCTGCAACACTTCCTCTCTCTAGAGTGTTTATCATAACTCTATGGGAAAACCTAAATATATTTTAATTCTACTATATAAATACAAAATTCTCCTATCTAGGACACAGATATGAATAAATATCACTAATGTTACAATTAATCAAATAAACATTGAACTCAGTAGAAAACTATCTACATATAAAAGAAAGAAATCATTTTGAAATAAATAATTCTGTAGAAGCCCCTTGTCAATTTAATTGGGGCTTCTGTTCATAAAAAAAAAATGGATTCCAATGTCCTCAAATCGTAACTATTGCAGGTTGATAAAATTTTGAAATCTTTTTCCGAAATCTGATGGTTATTATCATATGAATGGTTTAAAATTTTGCTATTTCCTTGATTAGTTAAAACAGTAAAGGGGTTTCTGAAGGAAACCCCTCTGTGTTGACAAACTCGAACCTTTAATTGTTTCTTTGTCTCGCCTATGTAGGCCGCGGAGCACTGTCCGCAAGTGAATTTATAAATGACGTTGGAAACAAGTAAAGGTGGAAGTTTATCTTTACACTTAAACATATTGCCAATTGTGTTAGAAGAATTAAAAATGAATTTAGGATCGATCTGAGGATAAAACTTACTAATTAAAGATGTTAATTTACGTTTGAGGACATTGGAATAATGGCCTAGATATTCTAACTTAACATAAATTGGTTTCCTAGAACAAGTTATTTTAGAAGGAGGTGGATTATGTAAATTATCTATGGTCTTCCTAAACATAGTATCTTTAATTTTGTTTGTGCTATTATTTTTCAGAAGTACAATTATTAAGCCAATTTACTTCATGATAGCACAAGAAAACGTTCGCTAGCGTTGGACCTAAGGGATTACCCATAGCTACACCGTCAAACTGAGAGTACAAAACATTATTAAAAATAAATAACACCTCCTTTACAGCCATTTCCAGAATATTCTTAAAATAAGATTTGCAAAAGAAGGGACATCATAAATATTGTTGTCATACAATGAATCAGAAGCAATTTTAATAGTTTCATTTATGGGAATATTTGTAAAAAGGGACTTAATGTCAAAGCTAGCCATTACATACTTATTACTATTTGGAGTGCTACTTATATCTGGCTTAATAATTGTCCTTCTGAATTCAAACCAATAGTTTATAAAAGATACATTGACGATACTTTCATTCTTTTTAGGCACAGTTCTCACATTACAAAATTTCTAAATTATTTAAACTCTCAACATCCTAATATTAAATTCACTTGTGAGACTGAAATTAATTCCAAATTAAATTTCTTAGACGTTTTAATAAGTAGAGAAAATGATAAATTTATTACTTCTGTATATCGCAAGAAAACGTTCACTGGCCTTGGTATGAAATTTAATTCTTTTATTCCTTTTAGTTTTAAACTCAATATTATTTCATGTTTAGTTCATAGGGCCTTTAGGATCTGTTCTAATGTAACTTTGTTTGAAAATGAATTGTCTCATCTTAGGGATTATTTTTTGAAAAATAAGTTCACAAGCAAAATTATTGATAGTATGTTAAGGAAGACCATAGACAATTTACATAATCCACCTCCTTCTAAAATAACTTGTTCTAGGAAACCAATTTATGTTAAGTTAGAATATTTAGGCCATCATTCCAATGTCCTCAAACGTAAATTAACATCTTTAATTAGTAAGTTTTATCCTCAAATCGATCCTAAATTCATTTTCAATTCTTCTAACACTATTGGCAATATGTTCAAGTTTAAAGACAAACTCCCACCTTTACTTGTTTCTAACGTCATTTATAAATTCACTTGCGGACAGTGCTCCGCGGCCTACATTGGCGAGACAAGGAAACAATTAAAGGTTCGAGTTTGTCAACACAGAGGGGTTTCCTTCAGAAACCCCTTTACTGTTTTAACTAATCAAGGAAATAGCAAAATTTTAAACCATTCATATGATAATAACCATCAGATTTCGGAAAAAGATTTCAAAATGTTATCAACCTGCAATAGTTACGATTTGAGGACATTGGAATCCATTTTTATTTATGAACAGAAGCCCCAATTAAATTGACAAGGGGCTTCTACAGAATTATTTATTTCAAAATGATTTCTTTCTTTTATATGTAGATAGTTTTCTACTGAGTTCAATGTTTATTTGATTAATTGTAACATTAGTGATATTTATTCATATCTGTGTCCTAGATAGGAGAATTTTGTATTTATGTAGTAGAATTAAGATATATTTAGGTTTTCCTGAGTATGATTTTTGAAAAAATCTAAAGCTTGAAGAAATATAGACTTTTTTATTACAACCCTTGTTTTTCTCTTCATTATTAAAATTCGGTTTCCACGGAACAAATCTATTATTGAAATTTAAACGTTAGTATCTGCATAGGATGAGATGAGCTGAATGAGCATAATTAACTGATGAATAGAATAAATAGGGTCAAAATGGTTGTTAAAAAGTTATAGGATTACAAAATGATCGGGTTAAAAAGTTAAATGGTTAAAAGGTCGAAAGGTTAAAATAAAAAAAATAAAAGGTCGAAAGGCAAAAAAGTTAAATGGTTAAAAGGTCGAAAGGTTAAAATAAAAAAAATAAAAGGTCGAAAGGCAAAAAAGTTAAATGGTTAAAAGGTCGAAAGGTTAAAATATAAAAAAATAAAAGGTCGAAAGGTTAAAATAAAAAAAATAAAAGGTCGAAAGGCAAAAAAGTTAAATGGTTAAAAGGTCGAAAGGTTAAAATATAAAAAAATAAAAGGTCGAAAGGTTAAAATATAAAAAAATAAAAGGTCGAAAGGCAAAAAAGTTAAATGGTTAAAATGTAAAAAAGCAAAAAAGTGAAATAGATAAAAGGTCGAAAGGCAAAAAGGTTAAAATGTTAGAAGGTTAAAAGGTCAAAAGGTCAAATCACTCACCTCCCGTCAGTTGGAAGTTAGTTCCCCCGTGAAACATATACATATTAACATTGGCCCCAATCGTTAGTAATTCGTCCAACTTCTTCGCTAATTTCTGGCAATAAAAAGAAAGTAAACTCTAACGTAGATGACATATCAATGCAGCCACAGAGCATTTAACTGCTCTGTAATTGTATTGGAACATGAAAAGCAATCAACTTTTTACAGATCTATAATTATATCCCTGCATGAAAGGTATTTAACCATTCACAGGTCTATTAGCGATTTTCATAACCACAAAAAGTGTATTGAATTAATATAAATAATGTATTTATGAATGAATAATAAATAGAGTTTAAATAATACTAAAAAAATTTTTTAATGTATCCTTTCTACTACCGTCATAGCTTAAGATTGTATAGGCCATGTCAAACGAGCGTTTTTGAAGCGGTTTCAACGCTCCAAAAACGTTTCGTAACATGGATACATATGAAATGGGTATAGCATTAAATTCTTCAGAGTCAAAAACGCTGTGAAAAGCAGTGAAAAAACGCTTGTGTGACATTGCCCTTTGTGTGGAACACCAAAGATCACCCTTAACTTGAATTAATATCACTTAGGCCTCTCTCACACAAGCGTTTTTATACAGCGTTTTTACAGCGTTTTCGATTCTGAGGAAATTATTGTTAAACCCATTTCATATGTATCCAAGATACAAGACGCTTTTAGAGCGTTGAAAACGCTCCATAAATGCTCGTGTAACTAGGCCCTTAAAATCTACAGAGGTTAATTCGGTTCTGCAAAAAGCTGTTCTGTTTATATTCGCGTATTAATTAATTAATTATTATTAATAATTATTAATATTAATATTAATATTCTATTTATAAATTTAATTCCCTCAATCAAAATGTGATGAAAATGGTCTTCAAAATCCTGTAGTTAAAGTATTTCGCGCTTCAAGACGCTCTTCGTCACCCTCTCAATTGTTGCTGCGTCATAATTTCCAGATGAGAATTCACATAATATTGACGAATGATACAATAGAAATTACAAAAAGTAATGAAATTTGTTGCGATTGTGGAAAGAAAATTCTATTGTCCAAGCATTCATCGATGACAACGGCCCTCGTGACTCTGTTAATGGTTCCTATAACATGGCATTGCTGAAAGATAAAGTGTGACAAACTTTTTAGAGCCACTGCAACATGACGCAGACTCTGTTGTATACAAGATGGTGCTCCATCTCATTGTGCAAGAGTGGCTAAGAAGTTCTTGAAGAAAAATTTCAATGACGAGTTACCAGAAGAGACACTGAGATCTTCTGGCCAGCACTCAGTAAGAACTCAATCCTCTTGATTTCCATTTATGGGCTACAAAACAAAATATTTTTTATTCGGAAAAACTTCAATTCATTCATGATATGATAAAATTTAGTGTATGAAGCTGTTTGGTACAAATTATGACGCAGTAACAATTGAGAAGGTGACGAAAACTCGAAGAGCGTCTTGAAGCGCACAAGACTTTGACTACAGGAATCTGGCGGCTAATTCCAACACCTTCTGTAGATAGCCTTTAGAAGTATTTTGATTGAGTTTCAAATTGTTTATATAACATGAAATGTTAGTACCAAGCCTTATCTTATTTCAAATATGCCTAGTGGGGGCTCAAGGTCTTGCAAAAGAAAAAAACACACTGTACGTAAGTAGTGTGAGCAAATTTCTAACATTTTTCACTGTTAATTGTGTTCAATGTAATTTATAACTTACAATAAGTTTCATCTCTTATATTCAAGAAGTTAAAGTGGAAGTCATGGTTGTGATAGAAGAATTTCACCAAGCAGGAAAGTTCGCATCTGATTTAATACGATGGAATTCTGCGTGTGGTAAGTATTGGAGGAAATTGTGTGCATTTATTCTCATGCAACTGTATAATAAAAACTAAACAGTTAAATGAAAACTTCAATGAAAATGGGTGAAACTGCCAATGGATGAGTTGCGTGAAGCGATTGAAGCAACTCCGACAGATTGGAGGCCGTCATTCGAATAAGAGAATGAACTTCAATATTTTATTGAATAAACCTCTTTACATGTATTTCCTTGCCGTGTTCTATATAATGTATCTTAAGCACTTTTCTTGTTGTTTCACCTATTTTAAAGGTTTTATCTGGTGAATTTCGTTTGTCTCAGAATTTTTGTGACACCCTGTATATTGTATACTTACAAAACAAAATTGATTTTTATTATCAATAGTCAAAACAAAATTAGTTGAGAAAACTGATAGCTAAAACAATGCTAATATTTTTTCTTTTTTTTTATTAATGTGCGTTTAATAGATATTCAAAATTTAAAGATTTCTTATAAATATTTAAAATTTAAAGATATTTTTACGAAATATGTATATTATTTTAATATACTTAAAATTCGAATACTTATAATAATAATCAAGAAAATGAAAATAAATGTCCGACGAAAGACGAGAGACTAAAATTGTTTTAAAAGTGGTCTAATTATTTATTGTCGTAGATAGATTATGATAACTTTATTGATAATAAAAATACAATAAAGTTATCATTATCATTGTCATTATCAATTATCTTAGATGATTTTTATATCATTTATTACAATCACTGATCAAAACTAATGATCTGTTTCGATTTATGATGCTAATCCTAATCAAAAAATAATTTAAATTTAAATTTTAAATTCAGAACCCACCTCCGCATCGACCTTGTGTCTCTTTTCGCCCCAATGGTCCAACCACCCGCTGTAGAATTCGGACACCACCAGTGGACCAGTTGGTTCGAACAGTCTCTGTGCTCCAAATTCCGATACAATGTCATCATCTGAAAAAAGCATCTCATGAGGTAACAATTCAATCACGAGACGTGAATAAAATGTGGAATAAATATTACAATTGATTTTTACACCCTGTTCAGAACCTACTGAAGTGCAAGTCTTGTGCCAGCAGCAGCGATAATATTATTAAAAAACGTAACGAGATATTAAATAAATACATTGTGGAGAGAACAGTGTTTATAATATATGAAATATATTATTTTTTAGACATTTCAACGAATTATTTTTTTCTTTAATGAATATTGTTCTCTCCACAATATATGTAAAAAAATGAATATTCATATAGTTGGTACAGAATTGAACATTATTGTTACAACATTCTCCTGATATTGTAACAATATTGGGACAATGCTGTAACCACATCCCTGTAACCAATCCCATATTGCATACACAATATTGTATATATATTGTATATATATCTAATTATTTATTATACAATATATAGCTAAACATATTGTATACATATTAAGTTGACCATTTCATATTCACATGTTAATTTACGTACTTGTACCACATTCATAGCAACATGTCAAATACCATACATTTACCATTCCATTTACACAAACTATACCTATATGGTTGATGAGAAAGTGTCACATGATATACACATGGAATAATTGTTTTCATGGATTGTCCCACTATTGTTACAAAATAAGGACAATGTGTCCCCGAGAAAAAGTGCTATAGATGATTAGATTTTTCAGACAGGGTAAGGAAACTCACCGACTCCGAAGTCGACAGTTGCATAAACACCAGGTATTTTACCGCACCGTAAGGCGTAAGTGTTGCCGTTATCCGTAGTGAAGAGTTGTACGGTATCACTAAGCCCGGTAGTGAATAGGGTGCGTAAGTGAGCGGTAAATGAGTAGTCGCAACTGTCGTAATTACCGAACTCGTTTTCAACCTGAAATGATTTAGTGATTTACAAATGAAACAGAAATGAAGTAGAAATGACAAAGATATATCGATATCTGGAAAATTGCCAAAGGAGAAAAATGCTAGGTGGAAGATTGCCAGTCACTTATTTCATTTATGTGCCTTTTGATTTCTTGCATAACTATTTGATTATGTATACACATTCTAACAGCATTCTAATTTAAAAAAAAATGGCATATGCCAATTATTAACCCAAATGAGTATGACGTGTGTATTCTAAGCACATCCTTTTTAAATTACTTTATATCCTTCATGTCATTCCTTTGAATTTATCGGCCTTTCTTGACTTTGTTCCTATATAAATACCAAATACATTTTTGTATTTAAAAGTTAAGAAATATTTACGTATCAGCATAAATCACGTAAATTAGGAAATTAATTATATTGTGGTGACGTATGTAAACGTAGAAATACAGTTAGGTTAGTCTCTAAGCACACATCTGTCCACGTTTCATGGAATACACACATATACGCGAGCTGTGATTGGATCACATTCCACCTAATCACAGCTCTGCTCTCTCAGTTGCCAATGACTTAAATACCTATGTATTTATTTCTTCTTACATGCTCAATATTTTATATTTTCATACTAGTTTAGTATATATATTAACAACTTGTAAAAATACAGTACCGTAGGTTTATAAATAAGACGTGTTTCTACACACAAAGTCAAACCTTCCTGTACATTATAATAGTCAAACTCATTAGGGCTAAGAAGTTGATTGCTCATTATTTACTAAGTTAGCCGTAATGTAGTTTTTTGAGTATAGTTTGATGACCTGACAGGGGGGTTTAGGGGTGCGAGGTTGGTCGACAAGTGGCCATTATACATAAAATTGATGCTATATCAGAAATAAACTGCTAATGTACCTGTGACATACGATCAGATGTCAAATGTACATTATTAAGCAGAAGGTTTTTTGTTTATTACTAATTCGATTTATTAGTAATCATATTATAATTCTGCTTGTTCCTTCCTTAGTGAGTCAGTGAGTGAGTCAGTGAGTGTGTCAGTGAGTGGGTCAGTGAGTGAGTCAGTGAGTCCGTCCGTTACGCTTTCAGTAATTAGATATAAGCCAATTCGGTATGCATGATACCACAAACTAAACATGTTATTGTCTTTTATAATTAATTGTTCATCTTATTTTCAATGAGTGCTTCAATTTGATTATATATAGTACAAGGTGAGGCAATTGGAGGTGGGTAAATGAAGGTGGGGGAAGTGTATGTGGGGGAAGGGAAGGTGGGAGAAGAGAAGGAGGGAGATGTTAATTTTGGGGAAGTGTAGGTGGAAGAAGTGAAGATGAGGGAAGTAAAAGTAGGAAAGTGAATTTGTGGCAAGTGTAGATGGTGGAATTGTAGATGGTGGAAGTGTAGATGGTGGAAGTGTAGATGGTGGAAGGGTAAATAGTGGAATTTTATGTGTTGGAAGTGAAAGTGGGGAAGTGTTGGGTGTGAAATGTAGATGATGGAAGTGTAATTGGAGGAAGTGAAGGCGGAGGAATTGAAGATGGGGAAGTGAATGGAGTGAGGGGAGGAACTGTGAATCTAAAATATAACTTAGCTTAGAAATTTTTTTGTATGGTGCTAAACAAAATACGTTTAACAGACACTCTATAAATAGTACATCATAATATAAAATAAGACGTGTCAGTCGGTCATTCCGTCACAAAACGGGTTAAACAGACATTCGATCTTAAAGTTGTGTAAATCCAGTATGTGATGTGACTAAGATAATTAAATACAAAGGATATTATTTATATTCTTTTCAGAAGCATGTTACTAAACACATTTGCTGCGTTTTCTATGTTTTCTGTCTAAATCAGTCATTTTATAATCAGTTCTATCAAAACATTTTTGTTGATTCTCATCCCGTAGAATTTCCACGGGGCTTCCTAGTAAAAGTAATTACAATACAAATAATGTATAGAAATCTAAAAACCTCAGATCAAACCAACTAAAAATCTCTGGATGTAATTTGGAGAATTAAAAAATGGTGTAAATTCGTGTTGAATTTGAGTTGAAAATTTATAAATACGAATATAGAAAAAAAATATAGAAAACTGTCCGCGACGAATTGTCCGGCCACGATTGAAATAAACATCAATTGCAGGATCGCAGAGTTTTATAACACAATATTTCAAACGGAATAGATTGTATAGGACTATAGGTACTATAGGATTAAAGCCCGCAATTGAACATTTTAAACGTAAAAAGAATCACTATATACGAGAATTGTCCCAATTTTCAAACAGAGAATAATATTTATACAAGTAACAAGTATTTCCCATAGTCTAGAGCCAGAGGTTTATATCAGACTTTGCCTGTAGGGTTACATTAGAATCCAAAACACTAAAATATGTCAACGTGTAAAATGAATAAGAAATATCGGGGTTGGTATCGCATTACTAAAAAAAGTCATTTAAAAATGTATATGTCATTGTAATAAGAAAGTTGAATTACCGTGTTGACATCCAATGTAAGTCAGCTTCGGCAACTACAGTTTCACTTCAATTAACAATTCATTATTATTTAAGAAGTTGAAGTAGTGAAAGGAGGTAGAAAAGGTGGAGGCTTAAAAATAGAAGGAAGATATGGATGCGTGAGTCAATTACTTATATAAAAGTCTACGGTATTTTTGTGTATAAATATTTAAAATAATAGGAATAATATTTCAAGTTTCGATGACTATGCTGAATAATGTAATTTTGAAGAGTACATAAATTGATGTCACGTTTGAAAGTACACTTTGCTATATAAAGAATTGGCATGATAATTATGTAGTGATTTTTAACCACGGTACACAACATATCGCTTGTTTGCAACAACAACGTCATAAACACAAAAACATGTATTTTAGAGTTATCCGTATAGACATATAAATCTTAAAATGCTGATCATTTTGGTAAAAAAATCATCATTGAAGCTTAAAAATGTACCGCTAGAGAGGCTAAATGTCCTAACGATATACCATTAAATGTACGTACATTAAAAGTACTAAAATGCCTCTCCTGAAAAATAGCTTTTTTGAAGTTATGACACCGTTCTCGCAAACATGCGATATATACTATATATAAATATATATCGATAAATATACATATATATAATTCCATCACGCTGAAGAATTTTTTTATAAAACCTCAAAATTTTCCGAAAAATGAAAATTTCTGAAAACTCCAAATTTTCCGAAAATTCCACATTTTCCGAAAACTAAAAATTTCTGAAAACTCCAAATTTTCCAAAAATTCCTAATTTTCCGAAAATTCCAAATTTTCCGAAAACTAAAAATTTTACGAAAACTGAATTTTTTTCGAAAACTGAAAGTTTTCGAAAAACTCAAAAATTTCCGGAAACATAAAAATTTCCGAAAACTCGAACTTTTTTACAATTATTTTTTTCCAAAAACTAAAATTTATCTTAAAACTAAAAATTTTCAGCAATTAAAATATTTCCAGAATAATTATTGATAATATTTTAATAATTGATAACATTTCAAATGGGTATTATCGGAATTAGTGTCGCTCGAAAAAAATTGAAGAATTAAATGTTCTTCCAAATAACCAAAAACATTTCAAAAACACAACTGGCAATTTTCTATCAAACAGTTTTACGTATACCAAAATTAAATAAAATAACACAAAGTTGTTGTATTATGATATTTAGTTTGAAAAAAATTGTAATTTGAATAATGAAATGAACATTCAAGAACCACAAACTAAATAATTAATATTTTGGATTACTATTATAAAATTGGATTCCTATTAAATTACAGATTATTATTCTATTTTTTTACTGAAATGACATAGTATGATGTAAATTATTTAACAACAGATTTAGTGATAGAAAAAATAAATCTGAAATGAATAACTAATACAATCGTTATACCTACAGTAATTAATTATGAGTACCAGGTGATATTATTCAAAATCAAACATAATCATCCCCAATTTTGCAAAGGTGAATGATTCAATCACTTTAGTTAAATCTAAATAATTCTCACCTGTGCCATTATAATAGGACCACCATTTTCGTAGAGGAGGGGTTTGACGCGGGGAAACAAACCTTCGGTGAGAAAAATGCTAACCCTCTCTACATACACTGCGGGAAAAAAGATACATATAAATTGGGAAAAAAGAGAAAGTTATGGTGGAGCCATAGAAGATTGAGTGAGAAAGTTATGGTGGGTTCAAAGAAGATTAAGAGAGAAAGTTATAGGGGGGCCATAGAAGATTAAAAGAACATTCAATATTTTCACTTCACTCACTCGGATCATCACTCCTGAGTCGGATGGTGGGTTTCAGGTCCAATAGCCAGTATGGTAAACCACCCTGTGAAAAAAACTGGATGTAGGGTACGTTCCAAGTTATCGAACAGTTTCAAATTTGCGATCATATAAGAAAAAAATAAATAATTAGTAGTAATTTAATTGTTATTCATGAAAGCTGATATAATTGTTAGATAATTATTATTATATATTTTTCTTACATCATCGAAATTGTGAAACTGTTCGATAAATCGAAACTTACCCTAAAGTTATAAAAATATGGTGACTTATTTATATCGAAGCAGTGAAGAAATATGTAGAGGACATGAGTTGTTTCATTTCAATTGCAAAGTTTAAATTTTTTAGAGGATGATTTAGAAGTGTTTTAATTTGTTTGTAGGTTCTTCCAATTGTCTTTATATTACAATTATAGCTGTTAAGAACAAAAGAAATCATTAGCAATACGAAAACAATAATTGAATATATTTTTAAAATGATACCAGTTTCATTTTCAAAAACTTGAACTGAGTTCAAACTTCTGGAGCAGTTTTACTCCAATGTTTTCTGCACCCTCACCTTTATAGTTTATTTTTATATCTACATTAAAAGCTCCCCTACAAGCAATTTTTTTATTGCTTTAATCAATGAGGCTAATGTTTCTTATCATTTTGCTGTAAACCCCATGAAATTTGATAGCATATTTTAAATGTTATATGAGTTTAAAGAATAAAATAATCAAAACTCTACAATCGCTAGCCGTTATACTTCCTTGCTAATTTTCAGTTGGAAGAAAAAGAATGTAAACCGTTTTTTGAATGTCAGATAGGTAGGTAAAATCAATCCACTATTCTATATTTGTGTAAAGGTATAAAATAAGAGAAACTTATTATAGAAACGATAAGAATTATTTACAGCTTAAACGAACACCAAACATGCATTGTTTGTTTATAAAATTCAAATTAGAATTCAAAACAGAGTGTACAATCTTTTTCTTCAGCGTCAGACTAGTGTTTCGTACAATTGCTGTACACAGGGCAAGAAATATTTTAGAATACACATATAATAATATAATGAAACGAATTTTATGTGGTTTGCAGATTATTTATCTCTACAATATTTTGAATTGAAATCATTTTTTTCTGGTGCCTGAAGAGGACCTTTAACATTCACTTAAGAAAATAATTGTATGATAATTTTTTTTGACAATTTGTCTTATCATCAAAATACGTAATTGAGTATGCCCCTCACCATGTCCCTCTCAGCACACATGTATGGCCCCACTCTGAGTATGACCAGTAGACCCTCTTCTTGAGCCACACTGACGAATGATTGTAAGTCATTTTGACCCGAAAAATCGAAATGACCCGGTGAAGGCTCGTGTCCAGCCCAATCTACGTAACTGGAAGAATTCTTTATTTCTTACTTGTCGTAGATATAATATATTCATCTCAAATTCGAATAGAACACAGCTAATATTCAATTATATTACAGTTTAAATATAGTGTTTATCAATTGATAATGGTATTCATAAATTAATTTAAATATTACTTTATTAATTTTTTTCACGTTAAGTGAAAAAAGTTCTTCTTAAATTCTGAATGAAAACTGACTTAACATTAAAAAATGAAACTAATTTAAATTAGGAAACTCACGTAGTCACGACGTTCAGGCCAGCGTACTTCATCTTTCTCAATCTATCTCTCCAGTGAACAGGTCTAACTCTGAAGTAGTGGATAGATCCTGACACGTACTGGAACGGATCTCCATCTTTAAGGAACGTGTTCCGCTGATGGTCTATTGTGAAGCTCCTGTTAGATATACACCCTCCTGTTGTCAACAGAGAGAATAGGAACAGGAGGACTAGAGGAGCCATGGCTAAGGACACATCTGTTCTGTACAACGACCAGACTAATACTGGTGTTAGAGAGATAAACAAATAGGAAGGTACTTTAAATCGATTAGATAGACTAGCATTATTATTGTTATAAAGAGTATAGGTAAGCCTACAGAGATACAAACGGTAAGTAGGGAGAGATTAGATAGGTGATAGGACTAACTATCCTAGATAGTAGGTGAGTCACTGTATCCTAGGTAGGGAATGAGTCACAGTTAGTCAATATATTCTACTCAGAAAGTGAGTCTTAATTCTATTTATCTATTTATTTTTCTTACTCTGTAGATTAAATGCTGTAACCAATTAAATTTGGAGTAGATCTTGATTATCAAATGGTAAGAAGGTAGTCAATAAGGGAGTCATCACGTCATTGGCCCCTGCAAATTTTACAATGATGTTGCTACTCAATTTGTCAGATACAATTCTAAAGGTATAAATGTAATCCAGATAGATATACAAATTGTGCTATAACATTTACTACAATAAATGGGAAATTTCCTGGTGAAACAGATCTGAATACGAAAAATCAGATTTTGATATGGTGCCTTTAACAACTGAAAGACTTATGAACAATTCAGTGATCTACACTTAAAAGTACTGGGACTTAACTAGAAAAACGATGTAGGAGTCTAGGAGATGCAAATGTCCTCCTGCCTGTGAGAAATGTATTTCATGTATCATAATTATTTGAGATAAATGTTAGTCAGTATTGTTATCTGAGGTTGTTTTTATATCTCTACATACTACATGCAAAAACAATGATAGTCGGATGATATTCGTCTATATTATTTATCATAAAACGATGACATTCGGCTTAAATATATGTGTTTTTTTTACTTGCATTTTTAACTTTGTCGTACGTACAATATTTAAATTGCCATAATAAAATGTAAACTGACTATAAACAATGTTTTAACTATTACTAACTATAAAAACCAGGTTAAAACCTCTGAACAAACCGTTATCTATTAATGAAACTGTCATATGCGACAGATGAATCCTTCATTTACCGTAAAAATAATTCAAATTATCAATATATATATGTTAATTGTTAAGTAAGAAGCGACAAGTTACAAGTTGAATAGCTACCTGAATATATTAACTGGGTGATTAGAAATTAGGTACCTATATTTGCACCCAATCCCATTACGCAATCTCGAGATTGCCGCGCAAAATCAGGACCCTATGAACGCGTAGCGCAATCTCATGATAGCTCAAATCGGCAAATTGCACGGAGCATATACATATCGCGAACGAACAAGTGACTTCACTAACTTCAGGCAACTGTGTGGGGTAGAGTCAATGAAAACTTCGACAGTAAAAATCCGAAAATTACTCCATCCTATATTCGATTAAAATAAAAGTTAGTTAATAATTATCGCTTACTTTTAACAATACGATAGAAAATGTAGAAGTGCCTGGTAACCTGAAGGATTTATAGAACAAACATACGATATATGTACATATCAATTTAATAATTAGTTTTGAATATTTTAATGAAATATTAATACCGAGAATGTACAAATATTTGGAATTGGTGAAAAATATATGAAAAGGCCATCACTCCAAATCATAAATTATGATACAAAAAACTTCAATTCAACATAACTAGTTCGACTAATGTGTTCATAAATTGTATAATAAATATTGAATTATAAATATTGAATTATTTTTTGCATTCTGTATAATATTCAACAAAACTCTTTTTATAATACCTTTACTAGCTAGAGACTTATTATATCAGTTTCATGTTGCATGATAATTAGTATTACTATTGTAACTCATATAAGTTTACGTGTAATTGTCATAGATTTAAAAGATAAATGATAGATCTTGAGAGCGCTGGGAGGAAGAGTTCCCTAGTCAAAGTAATTGTATCAGAAAAATTAAAAACTATTGAAAATAATGAGATCACTCATATATCACTTAAGATGAGTTATGGTTCATTATTAGTTATGGGTAAATTGTTTAAGAAAATACTTTCGAATACCTGATTTTGGAAACATAAGATTCAAGAGCAAAATGTGTGAATTGGGCAATGCATATAAAATCAATAGAAGGTAGTGTGAAGAACTAGGATTTAAATGAACAATGTAACAAATATATATAAAAGAAATCACAATCAATGCCAATTGTACTTCGTTTTTTATATTTAAGTTATTTTGATGTTAATGATATTTTATTGTAAGATTAGTTAAAGAATTTTTATAAAATTGAAAGTTACATTCAATTTTAGTTGACTTAAGGGGAGGAATATCTTGCATTTTGAATTAATGAAATAACTGAGAAAGCCACAAATCTATAAATACATATTAAGTCGTAAAACGATTTGTCAATGAATCTTTTTCTCATGCCGAGAGATAATAATAATGATAGCCTTTTCGTTGTGGTGAAGCTACCTATGCTGTATCCGGATATAGTACTACACACACCTCGACAGGGGAAACTCTATGTCCCTGACAGTATGCTGACCGCGTTGACAGTTGGTTAACTTATTGAGCTCAGTCCTAGAATTTATAGTGTATTTAAACCCTGGGAAATTATAGACCAGGTGTAGGTAGTTTCGTAACTACACAATCTAGTTCAGATAGTTACTCGTCATGATCCAGAATGGTTCATTCTACATAGAAGATAATTTGTTCATTAGAGTACAGTTTGAGTTAAGACAAGAGGGGTTTGTGCCTCCAACTGGGTATATGACTCCAAATAGAAATACCTTCAAGTTGACATGTCCTCATTCCACCCGCCAATTGAAGATACAATAGAATAATTATTCTTAAAATATATGTTTGAAAGATCATATATATATGATTTTTTTGGATTTTAAATGTAAATCGTTGTCTGATATTCAACTAATATATCCCTTGTTTAAACATTTTGAATACTCAGAATATCTTTAATTTGATGTTAGTTTACAACAAATATTTAGTATATATAAAAACATATTTTGTATATCTAAAAATATTCAGCGTTCAATTATAATATGCATGCATGAATTAGTTAAAAATGAATTAATAGAAGGAATGTATCTCACTGACCTTTTTTATGAGTCAAATTGCCTATTCAATTCGATTCGTTATAGATTCTGAATTTTCATTTCATTGCCGCTTATTAACTTATATATACTGTTAAATTGACCAATTCTGATAAAACCATCACATGTGTTCTTTTTCATGGTAATATATAGAAATCATTTAATCATACCTTTCTGAGACATTTCGGAAACTTTTCAGCGGTAAAAGTTGGAATGGCTTTTCTTCGCGATAGAAACTTGTATGAAACTTACATTATTTGATAGAATATTTGGTCTGGATGAAGAAAGTTCTTATCTAAATTATCGGAGCTATTTGTGCAAAATGATAAAGAAAATCGAGTGTCCATAAAACAGCCACAAAAGAAGTACTGTTTTGCTGAACTATGAATATATTTCTAATTATATAATTTCTAAGTTTATTATATGAATGCAGAGGTCATAAATACTGCCAATGCATTTTATTGTGGCTTAAACATGTGTTCTAATTCTGCAAATCTTGTTCAATAAACCTCCTGTTAAGGGAAATAACTCACAACTACAATATGTTGATAATAATTTGAGTTTGAACTTATATAAGTATATTAACTAATTGAAATCAATATTTCAGTAGACTTACCAATCCACTGCAATTTACATATTGTAAAGTAAATCATTATGAGCTATTTCGAGAGTCTTAACATAGTTGTTCGGAGTGATGTCGGTATAAGTTTTTCCAATGTGTATTATTTTGCTATCATAATTCTTATAAGTTTTTCTAATGCGTATTATTTCGCTGTCATATTTCTTATAAGTTTCGCAAAAGAGTTTCTGCGTAGTCATAAACATAAGTAGCTTTATAAAATTACTCAGTTGGTTTGTAGACTGCGTAATGGACGTATTGTAGTTAAGTATAGCTCACTCTTTGTGGCGTGATTTATGAAAGAGAATTAATCATTTATTTCACAGCATTCAAAAGAGGTTACTGAAGTGATCAATAAAAAATAAACAACATTTTAAGTAACCATGAAGAAGATTTTTCTACTCTTTCTATCAACTGCAGTCAGTTCTCTGCTTGAACGTGAGTGGATTTCAGCCGAAGTCGGTAATACTGCGGGTTTGGAGACAACTTCAGTCCGCAAAGAAGTCCAATCCACCTCCAGCTTGAGACACTGCATGGGTCTGGCTACAAGAAACGATTGGGCTTACTTAGCTTGTTACCTGCCTTCAGAAGGATGCTCTCTGTTCGAAATGAAAGCCATAACTGATGGAGGTGTGACAAGAGATGAAACCCTCGGACAGACGGAATGTAAAGTTCGTCGCGACCTTACACGTTCGTATATATTCATATTGACAATTATCAAAATTCTAATCCTAACTATTTAAACTATTCTTTAACCCTAGTAACCTAGCCGCTGGTGCAGGCGAACCAGTTCTCATGATTTTTCTCCAAAACGATTTGAAAGCTTTTTTTCATGACTTTTACTTTTAAACATAATTACATACGATTAGACAAAAAAGAAGGTGATACATTCCAAGCTACTCATATTATGAGCATTCATTTAAATATGCAGGGTGTCTCAAAAAAAACAGAACCCTACTTTAAGTTAGTACATTTCAAAAACTATTGAAGGGAACATGTCTCCTTCTGATTTAGTTTTTATGGTTTATTCTTTCTCCAATGACAGTTTAATTTATATTTGGTTTTATTCCTTTTTGTGAATGTTATAAGGATTTTTGGATGAGTGGTGAAAATTGCAGTGCACAAATAGTTAGAAAACTTATGAAATATTTGTTTCTTATCTTTGCTTGTTATTTTTATTTTAAATAGATAATCATTCTTTGGCATTTACCAATGGAAGTGTAAATATCAAATGAAGGATTTTTTGAAAAATATAGCAAAAAGTCAATTTGTTAGGATTTCAAAAATAGTTTAATGAGAACTGGTTCTCACGCGCCAGAGGCTAGGCTACTGAGCAAACTTCTAAGGTCTAGGTTACTTACAGGGTTACTGATTGAATTAGAAATATATCAATACACTTTAATTTATCTTAATCAACTTCAATATTTTTTTTGCTAGGTAATGTCTAGTTATCAGTGAACAAAACCTCAAGCTCAGGTGTGCCTCTCGGCAAAGAGTTAATTAGAATAATTATCTCCAAATTTAAGAATAAAAGTTATAATTATTATTTACCTGTATGACGTACGTATAATTTTAGCAATGCCGCACATACAACTTTCATGTAATTATTTATTCGAAAGTTTGGAAGGGCTTCAGTGTGATATTCTATAGCAGGGGTTTCATACGATTCATATGAATTTAGATTTAAATCAAGCAAGAATGGAATCGTGGCTAGTTAAGGAATAATAATATACAGATGTGCTTAATTGTTACGCATTAATAACAATTTGAATTTGAATGTTTATTATGAAAGCAATCATTTTCAACAGTGTGCTTTGGACGAGGAGCTGTTGGAATTCCTGGAGATCTACGACCCGAACAATGCGGGAACCAGTATACCTGCACAGATAATGGATGGGAAGACTCAAGTAAGTAATTATATAAAATTTCTTTAATATTACTACTAAGAGAAAATGTTATGCCCAAAACAAAAATAATTGAGTCATTATATAACAATTATATGAGAATTTCAGAGATAGTATATAATGTTTTTAAGTCTTCTGTAGCCATATATACAATAAAGCTACAGAACAATTCAAGGAATAACACCAAAACCAGTAAGGCAATTTTAACAGTTCAAAAAGATGTTCTTTAATGAAAGCTTTCTTGTACTAAACGAACACACTGAGTGAAACCTTCAATCTATAGTTTTATTAATTCCTTCCAAGGTTACAACAGACTACTCTATAGTCAACATCTACTTGCAAGTTACCAAACATTAATTAACCATTCCCCGTTATCCCCACCCCGAAATCTAAATTCGTTTCAATATTTTTAAAAAAATTCCAAGAGCAGCAATACAAATACTTATATTACATAATGAATGCTTTGTTTTGATTTCGGGACTGATTTAAAAGATAATATTCATTTCAGACTTCCCTATACATGGTGTCCCATAATAAATGCAACCTCTATTAGTTCTAATAACTCTGTCAATATTAATGTTATGTTTCTTATATTTGCAAAGAGGAGGCCATCAGAAAGAATAATTCATAAACAGACAAATGTATAATGCTATGGATAAAAGTACAGAAGGTATTTTGCGCCATTACCCATTTCAACAATTATCCACAGACTTGCCAAATTTTTTGTTGGGTTCACCAATTTAAAGACACAGGATAAGTCAAACAACAACTGAAAGACAGACCTACATAAAACAGGCAGAAAACTGACTGTTAGACCTCCTGTCGCCTGACAATTCGTCACCGATTGAAAATAAAAGAGATATAATTTTATTTGTAAAAGTGCATTCATTCAAGGGAGTTAATTTTTTTCAACAAAATATTTGTTTGGTACCATGAACTTCTTATCTTATAATTTATAGATGGTTACACATAAAATTATTGTATATATATTCATATACATATAGTTATATTTTTATTATAAATAATTTTTTTATTTAAAGGGACACTAGCTATATCTATCATCCCACTCGTTACCTAATGAAGAGGAAGATCCTTAAACATGATTATTTGCACTGATGAACGTGAAATACCATACTCTTGGCTTCGTGTCAGATTTTGGGTGGGTTTGCCTTCTTGTATGTTTAAGTATGTTGACTGATCTTGATGCTCCAAATTTGTGAACCCAACGATAAAAATGAATTTTCAGTGAATAATTGTTGTAATGGAACTCCCTGCGATATTCTGCTTCTACCGATTTGATGATTTCGTTTACAAATGAGTAGTGGCGCAAAATACCTTTAGTCCAAGGCATCATAAATTTGTTTGACTATTAATTATTCAATCTTATTGTTAATATTCTGGAACACCCCACCCTGTACATTGTTAGCTTTGGTAAATTTGCAGGAAATTAGAAAATTTACATTTTATTTCAATTCAAAAAGATGATAGTTTTTATTTAAATAAAATTAATACCCCAATTGAACTGGGGTATTGTATCGAACTTTCATTTCCTTTCCAGGCCCTGACGTTCCTGCCACTACGTGTGATGCATCACTTGGCTTCTCAATGTTATTAGAAATGTGCCTCTTCATTTCTACAGAAGCTGAATACTTTTGCAATGCAAGATACCGCTGCCAATTAAAAGGAGGTGACCTAGCATCTTTTGAAACTGCTGAACTCTTCAATGATTTCCGGCAGCATCTCATCGATACCAACCAAGCTGGTAAGATTATACTTGTGATTTGTTATAACTTTTTTAATTATTCGAATTCGATTTCAATTTAAAAATGAACTTTTGTTATTAGCGATAGTCTACTTAAATAATTATGAAAACATATCATCGAGAGTAAGAAGAAATAATTGCAAGAATGAACGAATGAACGTAGTCTCAACAAGTTTAGATAATCATATCCTAACATAGAAAGAGCTCCAGAGCTAGAAATATAACTTCTTTTGATTATCTGATGCATTTTCCTTGAAGAAGTTACCTCCCTTGTGGTGCTACATTCTCTGTATTCCTTATCAGGAGAAACATACTTACTCTGAATGCGGTTCTTGAACAATTAGCCTCGCGCATGAAAACACCCGCAAACCGACGCTACAACCGGACCGGTCACCTAACCATATATAATTATGATTTATTTCTTTTAACAGGGGGTTATGGCACGAGGGGTGTTTTGTAAGGTAACCACCATTTGCATCTTCACCTGACACAGTAGAATGGTCATTATTTAATTAATTATTTTAACTAGCAGATTGTGCAAATCTTATTTTATATTCGTATTTCCTTAAAATATTATAGATGGAGATATTTAAACAGTACGGAATTGTTCTACACCAGCGGTATATAGTATTCGATACCATTTCATTCCATTTCATCTATGAAGTTCTTTAGGTCTATGATTTTTAAAGCATATTATCACAGCTCTATGCTATAACCTACCAAGAAGATATCTCTTCTCTCCCGATGGAAGAAATATGAAAGCTAGTACGACCATTACATTTAATTCTAGGTAGGTTAATCCCTCAAACATGAAACTATCCACACCTCTTCTATTCCTTATCGCCTTGAATAGTCGACACTTCTATTGAATCACAATGCTTCCTTTATATTCTTCCTCTAATTTTACACTTCAGTGAAAAATTACCTTACAATCGTTCTTGTGATCATATTTAGATGTGTAGTCACATTAACTGAAAATAAAATCCATTTTTCTGAGCGATAAACAGTGTTCCAGAATCAATTTATTTCAATCTCGGTATATGTCACTATAATTTGAACTTATAGTTCGACTTAATAGGATTTATAAAGATTTGCTGTTTTATTTTCTCCATGGTTGAGTTCTTCTTACATTTAATATATAGAAAACTAACATTCCTTATACTCTTTCTCCACCACATCGTTTTATCATATCTACCTGAGTACGACAAAAAGTATGGGCTATGAATGCATGTGTTGAGAATTAGGGCCCAAACACACTACAAGCGGCGCGAGCGGAGCGCCATTAATGTTGTTTGGTATTCGTATGCAGGCAGAGACGCCTGGCTGTTCACACTGCGAGCGTAGCGGCGCTCAAAATAAACAACAACATTACTGGCGCTCCGCGCCGCTTGTAGTGTGTACGTACCCTTAGTTCAAGAAGCAATTTTCGTGGTAGTGCATGTATATTATATTTACATACCCATAACAAAAATGATAGTTCTACTAGAAACCTTTTTAATACTTCGAGCGGTGTTTTAAGAGAGGTGGACGAAAACTGTATATGAGGTACTTTTTGATCTGAATACGTGAATATTCGGCACTAGGACTTTTCCCCGCAGGACTTTTCGACCGCCGAATAAAATATCCGTGTTTTGGGCTGATAAGGTATAATTTTGATAAAACAAACCATTTATCAAGAGAAGTCACGTTTTATTAACAGACTTTAGCTTTTTCTTCCATATTGTTTATTTTTACTTTAAGACTGTACCTTCTTAAATTCACATATATATATTTCAGGGATGCTACTCACTTCAAACATTATGGCAATAATAAGGGATTGCCAAATGTCGCAATTTAGTCTAAGCAGCTACGATTAATTCAATTTATTCCAGCTCTAAAGCTATACAATATGTAAACATATCGGGCATACATTTTTTTCATTTTTTGCTATTATAAAAAGAAACAGCGATCTAAATATTGTACTTGTTAATAATCTACAGCATGATTGATAAATCTACTATAGATTTTTATTACACTTAATAAATTTATACTTTATAAATTTACTTCAAACCTTTTAAAGAAGTTACAATGGTTTAACTAATATGAAAATACCTACGTAAGCTACAGTGTAGAAATCCTTAAATCAAGACTTTTCAAGTAGTCAGATTTGAGGACAATTTAGATATATTGACGTATGTTTTCTCTTAACGTATTCCACTGAAAACTAATTATCAAAGATGTAACTAGTTAACCAATACAAAACGGGTTCAAGGAGTTGATAGTGACCTATTCCGAACCATCAGTATTATTAAAAAGAAGAAAGTATCGAAAATGGTTTGTTGTTTGCGACGGCACACTTCGGCATACAATTTCACGGCAAAGGACTTTTTGCAAAATATTTTCTTTGGGAAATTAAAAAGAAAAGTGTCTTCAAGAGTTCATATTAAAAAAACACCGATGGGAAAAATTCCGGCGGGGAAAATACTGGTGGGAAAGTTCAGCTGTAAAAAATTTGGCGGGGAAAAGTCTGGCGGAGAATAGTCCGTTTCCCGTATACTCTCAAAATAATGATACCATCAATTAATTCATTAAACTAAAACTCCTATTAGAACGAACTATAACAAAGTCAATGTATACAGCGACTTTCATTATAAAGGTTCAAGAGATGCATAGAAAACTGTTGGCCATTTTATGTCAGACTACACAAAATATTGTATATATACAGGGTTCTTCATTACTCTGCAAATTAGGATGGTTCACTATACAGGACTTCATTATAGAGGTGTTGTACTGTATTTCTAATTTTAATTTCAGGAGCAAACAATTTAATCGTTGGGCTGGTTCAGACGCAAGGGAACTGGACGTGGAAGTTTAACAACCGTTATCCAGGAGACCCTAACACGGGAGATTGGGGAACAGCCGACGTTGTTCAAGCTGCCCATTTGTGCAGTATAATGCAATACAGCGATAGTTTTTTGATGCGGTCTGTTGACTGCACTGTGAAGGCACGTTACGTTTGCCGTATTTATCTTTAGATGCAATCAATCAAATAAATTGCAGCTTCAACACTGATCTTTTCAGTAAGTTATAATTTGAAAAAATTTCACTTTAGATCAGTAGTGGTTCTTAACTTGGGTTAGATCCAACCCCAAGTAGATGACACTTTCAGCGGTTTGGCATTTTGGTTGATTATATTTTGTGTGAAACTTCTTTTTGGTTGGCTATATTTTTTGAAGAAAATGATTTTGTGTACCAATTATGTCGGTGATTTTGAATTTAAAAAAGTACATTATATTTTTCCAACTTTCAGGGGCATGTATTTAACTTGTGGGATTCATTACCTCCAGCAAGAGTAACAATCACTATCCCTATTTCAACTATGAACTGCATGCCTCTTATTTTAGTTATTACTAGGGTTGCGACAATATGCTCTTGAAATCATAGATCCCGAAAATAATATAGACGGAGAGAATTGAAGAGTATTTGATGGTTCTACACCAGCGGTATATAGTATTTGATACCATTTCATTTCGTTTCGTCTATGATATTCTTGGGATCTATGATTTTAAGAGCATATTGTAACAACCCTGGTTATTACACACACAATTTTTAAACGTAGCGACTAATAGTCGATAAAAGACCTAAGGAAATGTAGATTAAATTTAGAACTTATTGCACAAGTCATTTGTACGCCAAATCAGTAAGGTTGATTCCGGTAATTCAATTTAAAAAAAAAAAAAAATTACTATCCTTATTAAGCAATCAGAGCTTAAATAATATTAACTTAATCAGAATTACTCTTTCTCCCATGATGAAAAAAAATCTAATACTTGGCAGAAAAGTACAAATAACCTACAAGATATGAAAACTTTCTAAATTCTTTGCAAAGTTAAACTATAATCTTCACTTGATTTTTCAATGTTCACTTATCTTAAATACAAAATTTACTTGTCATTTGAATCAATTTCTGTGGCAATCTCTCATTTTCAATAACTGCGTGTTTTAATTAATCATTTACCACTTTGACCGCCATGTGTACCAAATATGTATGTACACGGAGCACTTTTTCTCAACCGGCGATGTGCACATATATTGTACACGCATCAAAATATAAACTTATTTTATTAGATCAGTTTATATCAGAAATTTTAAGGAATGGTATACTATGACAAGAAGGTAAATAACTAAAATGAATATAAATCATGAAAAATATGTTTATTTATAACTATAATCGGAATTAATGTAATACACGTTTAAACCTATCGTCAGTAAAGCAAACATGCTGGATCAGCAATTGCTGTCAACCTGTTAAAAGCTTTGTATGTAATAATCTCTTATACTGAATAATAGCGTGTTTAATTAATCGTCTTCAACTGTTTAGAATAAATAAAACCGGAGCATATTGATGCTCAATAATCACAAAAAAATTCTAAGTATTTAAACATGTTCACCTCTAATGAACACAGAGCATTTAGCCTATCATCATAAAATCTTTGTAGCCTCCGTGTGACATTCTCTCTCACCCAAAAGCCTGGTACGCACTAGGTGACTAGGCTCTTTCTAGTGCTCTTTCTGGCACTCAAATGGCACCGGTGCCCACCTCAACCTTTTTTCAAATCATTAAAACTTACCCCTGTTAAATTGAAAGCAAATAAAAATTCACTAAAAGAATATTATTTAACTTACCGATGACTATTTTAAATAGTTATTTGTTATATTCAGGTTTCGTTTATGATTGCTGTTGTCCGTTGATATATATGCATTTTGCCTGTTTATAATATTTTGTAATAAGTATATCCTGCTGATTTGTTATTTTATACAGTAACAATGTAGAAATTAAACTTTACTAATTATTTATTGTTGAGCACTTGTATAATAGAATGTGTAGTTTCGACCTTATATCACCTGAATAAATATGTCGATTGAATTTAATCTATAGTAATTTTGATAGATACGCTTTTCTAAAATATGCAAATATTTCATAATCAATTAATTATACAGGCATCCTCCGCCTTAGTTACCAAATCACGAATCAGTTTAGTTACCAAACGGTAACTAAAGCGAATAAAAGTAACAAGAAATTTATAGTTGTATCTCATTTGTATATCTCATTTTCTATCAGTTAAAGAAAGAAAATTTGTTCTAAAGCTATTAGAGTACTAAGTATATGAGCATAGTAATAATAATATACTGTCTTTCATTGTTTGTGACTGTGATGAAAAAGTTTAAAGTCGTGCATTTATTAAATGTTTTAAAATCCATCCATAGCTTAACTCTCACTCAGTATAGGTGAGTAATTAATAGATACTTAGATTTCTATAATTAATATATTCAACATCTACCAAACATCAATTTTATGCTCTATGAAATATTTTTGGTAGTAGGGTACTAAGTTCCAGGTAATTGGTTCGCCTACAATTATTTCGAACACGTCAGAAAAGAAAAAAATATAATTATTAATTAACTTCCATTCTAATTGGTAGCATGGATGCCAATTGAAATAAAAGTTAAATAATGATTATTATATAAAGATTTCCACGTGTTCGAAAATATGGAACCGTGTAATAACACGGAATTTTCCCTAAAATGGGACATGTTGAATTTCTGAACCAATTGCTTCTGATAACCTCATCTGGATTATAATTTTGATATTTTTTTTAGTTACTGTGAGATAATCACAAAAAATGTCTCCGTTTACTATGTCTACGAACGGTTCTTACTCGAAATGAGTACCACTTTTACTAAAGTGAGAAGTACTTAAAGCGAGGCTTGCCTGTATTTACAATTTTGTCTAAATGTATGAGAAAAAAAATTGTTTTGATAAAGCTACTTACCTGATTGATGCACTTTTCCTCCTATGATGCAATCTTTAATATATTATCAGAAAACTATAAAAAAATAACTAAGTGTATCAATAAATTTTATTTTCTATGAAAGAAATATTTCGTATCACTGAAATTTCTTTCTGTGGCACTCAGAAAGAAATTTCTGCCCACCTCTGACGTGACTAGGCACTAAAAATTGCTTGAATTGGCACATGAAGTGGCTGGACATTAAAAGTATAAGATGTGTACACACTAGGCAGGAATAGATGCTGCACTTTTAACTGAGACTGTCGTTGTAATCTCAAAAATGGGAGACATAAATGATTAATTTTAATATTTTTGAGATCCTTCTCCCCCGTTTATATTATAATCGACTGATTTTATTAGCCAAAGACAAGAAATTCGTAGTAAATCACAAGTGATGAGCTCCCATAATGCTTCTGAAAATTGCAGCATCAGGCACAAATGAATGCCCGTTCTCAATACTCACTTGGGAACAAAAAAGTGCTCGAGTAGGCACTACATCAGCCAGTTTTTAGTGTATGATGTGGCATCATGCATTTTTTAGTGCCTAGTGTGTACGGGGAATAACGTTAGAGTCAATTCTTTAACCACTGTGTATAGCTTCACTCTCTACCCTAGAATTCATATCTGGTGAAACTAGTGATCAATTAATTCATAACTTACTAAACGAACTGCAACTTAATAATGTAGGTACTAACCCTCGTAGCTTTACTTAAATTAGAGTTAATAATGTAATCTACTTTAATTGTCCTGTGCCTATAGGATGACCGAAACTTGAAGTTAAAAATAGAACACTCTTTCAATAAATTTAGAAAATAATACGAATCGATGATCCAGAAAATTATCATCACTCATATCAATATTATAAACCACAATATTGATATCAAAGGAAGTAACGTAACCAGAGTTTAATAATTCTTGAATGCGATAGAAATTATACGTTAAAATGGTCTAAAAACTTTTTCTGTAGTATTCTCTTATATTGAATAAGTGCGTGTTTTAATTAATCAACTAGTACATTTTTCTTTATTATTCATTTATATTTAATAACTGCGTGTTCCAACTAATCGACTAAGAACCTCTCTTCATATAATAGCTGGGTGTATTGATTAATTATCTGCGTAAAAACTATATTAATTATAAAAATCTAATTCTATCTTAAATAACTTCTTAGTTTGAATAACTGTGTGTTTTTATTAGACTTTATATAATTATTTTCCGTAGTTATCTCTTACATTTAGATGTTGTTACATTCATTCTATTCATATTAAACATTTTAAGACTACTCATCAATAATGATCGTATAGGCAATTTCACTGATTATGCTAAGATTTACATGTGTAATACTAGTGTTGAATATTTTGAACTACTTTTCGATACATGTTCGATTTTAATGCCATAGATTTAAAATCTGTAACACCCCTATTGGATATCTATATTAGTTAGTTTCCTTGATACTTACTAACGCACAATTCATCTCCCTACTTAGTTACCAGTTATACGCCTATCTTTTTAGTTTAGTAAGTGAAACTCACTTGTAGTTTGTAAGTTTTCTCAAGTGGTGAGTCAGTGGTCAAAATAATATCGCGTCTAGCGGGACGCTCAAATCCTTATTTTGTCTTCACGTGACTGGCAATCTGGCGTCAGTTCAATGGAGAAAGGATATAACTGAAACAAAATTAGGTTTTACACCGTCTTCTTTAGCTTCTCGCAATCGCTTCAACACTTCCTCTCTCTAGAGTAGTTTATCATAACTCTATGACTGAAAGAAAATAAGGTTTTAAGCGTCCTGCAGTCGCTGCACAACTAGCTCTCTCTAGTATATAATATTATTACTCTATGGTTTAGCTCTACTGAGTTTACAACGCTATTTTCTTTGTTTATATACCATACCACTATGACGTACCGAGTGTGTCCTTGCTGAGACTTACTCAGAACGTCACAAATAAATCTCAAGAGTGTAAATTTTGCTAATATATACAAACATAGTAGCAAAGAAGCCACTTGAATAAAATTTACAGGAAGTCCACATAATCTTAATATGTAGGAGAAGGCTAAAAACAATTTAAATTTTTCATTATTTATGAAACTGACATTACGATTCGAACATGAATCATTTTCAAAGCAATCTGTAATTTAATTTCAAAACACATACAATTTATCTTTCACCATCAATATATTTTATGTAACCTTCAAAAATTGCATTACAGATTGCTTTGAAAACGATTCGTGTTTGAATCGAATCGTCAGTTTTATAAATAATGAAAAAAATTATATTGTTTATATAGTCTTCTCCTTCATTTTAAAAGCCTCTTCATTCACTTACAGCATCCGTGTGGGATGAGGGAATTTTGGCCCAGTTTGCATTGAAGAAGATGTTAATTAAAGCTCAATGAAATTTTTATGAAACTGGTAAAATCAAACACTCAGGCCACAGTCAGACTGGAATGAAACGAGATAATTATTACCATTTACATTTTTACCATTGAAAACTGTGTCGAAAATTCTTCAACATTTTACGTATATGCAAGTATCCTTGATATTGCTGGTATCTTGGATACCAGTTTAAATTAATGTTAACTAATATTTAGCATATACTTCTTCTATCATCGAAAATTTGGAACCGTCTGATAACTTGGAGCTTAACCTTAATAAATCACGAAGTAATCTATAGAACCTATATTCATTAAAATTTAACATTCAGTTTTACAAATTGTTTTAATATATTAACAAGGAGAATGCGTATAAGTTTTAAAAAGCAAATGTAAACATTGTAAATTAGTATCTCTTTTGTTAAGCAGTGTATATTTATTTCGGATTTTGTATAATGAAAATAATTATTTAATATAAAAAATAGTTTGTATGTCTAGAAATGTTTAGCGTTCATTTATAATATACTATTAATTAAAAAATAAATTATTCAAATGATTGTATTTCACTGACCCACTTCATGAAGCGTAGCCAATTTAAGTATCTTCCGAGTAGGATGGTAGGAGGTTGTTTTCAAACACCTCTGTCAACAACTTGTTCTTCAGACCCTCTGTTGATATTGATTTAATATCAATCGTTAGTCAATAATACTATCAGTTGGTTGTAGCTTTAGTCTTGACTTTGGCTCAAATGCCAATTAAGAAGTCACGCTCTATTTATTTTGTGTAACTGTAATTGAAAAAAAAATTGACGAGAATATTTTTTTTAAATATTCATTCAATGTGAAAAATATCACGAACAAAAGTTTGTTACCGTTTAATTTAACATATCATTAGAGCTCGGATTTCTATGCCCTTTCAATCTAGGCGAAATAGCACTAAAAACTATGCAAAATATTCTCTTAAAAATATGCTTTATAGCCCAAATCTATGCTAAATATGCCGTTATAATTTGACTAGTTATACCTCAAATAACGTTTTCTTTATTCAAAAGCATTAAAAACATGCCGTATGAGTCAAATGGTAGACTTAATTACGTATACTTTTCTTTAATTTTGAGGTTGTATAAATATATGATGTTGAATAATGTTTCCCGTTTCAAATGGAAAATTTTCGAAGTACATTTTTTGTAATCATTAAAAAAGGAATTGGAAATCGAACCACATTTTGTGAATCGCATTTGTATTAATATATTACAATTAAATATTATAGCAACAAATAACCATGAACGATAATTTCTCAGATTCTCAGTTCTACTAAGAGACAGCTAAAGTTTCATTAATATCTAACAAAGTATTAGAACAAGAAAAATAAGTCTCTATATAACGATATATGGTAAATAATGAGATTTAATTATTTATTCATCTAGCTAGATAAAATTAATAGTAGCTATATATAGAATATAAATAATTTAGCAATGAACAATTTTATGTTTTGAAAAGCTTCTTTTTACTTCATTACAACTAATGGAAATACATTGCATTTTGTGTTATATTCCTTTCAATCTGCACCTCTTTCACTCCAGCGATAATGCTTCGTATTTATTCTATGAGTTGCAATCCAGGATTATTTGCTACAATATGGTTGGTAT
>CANNZV010003613.1:0-58365 GCA_947561585.1 Caprella mutica
CTAACAATCCTTGTTTCTTTTTAGTAATTGATTATAATTCATTCTATATATGATTTTAATTATTATTCATTCTGCATAATCTTTTTTTTTTAGACCGTTTGTGTCTTATTTAACTTATTTAATAATAGCCTATCTGTATGTGGCACCTCAATAGGTGAAATAACTCAAAGTTATGGCAGAGTTTTAATAAATCTACAAAATTTTTCGGGTTTTATGATAAAAAAAAAACCATGAATAGTACTGATTCAACACATGATTCCAATTCACATGTTACATACGAGATGACACAAACGGTCTAAAAAAAGATTATGCAGAATGAGTAATAATTATAATCATTTATAGAATGATTAATGATCAATTACTAAAAAGAAACAAGGATTGGTAGGTGCAGCTCCACTTCATGAATAACTGACGTAAATAAAATCGAAAACTGTGCAATTTTATAATTCGAGCAATTTTGTTCATTCGAGCAATTTGATAATTTACCTAGAACCGTTGTTTTAATATAGTCACACTTAGTTATTTGTTTATATTTTGCTCATGTTGTCATTAGCTAATGTATTTTAACAGTTCAGCATAATTGTCTTATGATAACATTTCCTGGTTCTAGCTATGCCATTTGTTATATAATTGTTTCCTGTTTACTATTATATAAATTCTGTGTAGACCCATCTGTTGTCAGTTGTCTACAGAGCATCGTAGAGGGTTTTCCCATATTAATCACTTATAATAAACTTATACTTTTAAAATTGTAAAAACCACTGTTCATTTAACCTATGTTTTATCATATATTGCATGGAAGCCGATCTGTTCCTGTTCAAATTACAGTTACTTTCAAATTATAGTAACCGATACCAAGTCTGTTATCGGTGATAGATTCCCTCCCCATTGATTGCTCTTAGTCAATTAATGCGACAAAATACCTTCTTGAATAAAATGATTGAACTTCGAAAAGTATTTGAGCAGACTTAATCATGGGAAAATATGTTCTGCAATAATTTGAGATATGCAGAATTCTACATCAACTTTTTGTAGTAATAAAAACAATTGATATTTCTCCTATGATGACTTATATAATTGTTTATAATCAATCCTAATCAAAACCCTTGTTTGATGAGAACTGATATATTGTCCAAACGAAATGCAAGCTAGAAAAAATATAAAATATATTCTCACCTATTATTTTTCATATAATGTTCATCAATTTAATTGACATTTTACGGTTATTTCAAAACAAAATCATAAAGTGCTAATTTTGAATTGATCGTTATATTATTAATCGTAATCAATAATATTAGACGATCTGCCGATTATGAATTTTACAACTTAGATATGTTTGCATTTATTTCAATAAGCAGTATAATAATAATTATGATTTAATAAAAAATTTGTATAGTAAAAAGTAGTCAGTTCGTATTTTATTGCATTCCTACAGGAATTTATTGAACTATAACTGTTAGGAGTTCATTATTCGAAATACTTTACTTACTTTACTTAGGCATCTTAGATGAGACCTCTTAATCTTGTATTTTCTGTAAAATGCCTTAATACCTTTTGAAGACTATTAGTGCCGTTCTGAGAATATTAATGGTCCTGATGGAGATTAACATACATTCCAAGGATTCCTGCCATGTTGAACTGACTTTATAAACATTCCGCAAAGGGTTTTATCAATCAAGGTGGATTTCAGTATATTTTTAACCTCCTCACTAAAGCAATATTTGATATTAAGCGCATACAGTCCTCGATGAAAGACATCGATATCTGAAAATATGAAGGATTAGTTTGTAATTAAAAGAAAAGAAGAGAAAAATAAGTACTAGAAGAACAAAAGGATGTTGGCACAATAGTTTACGTGTTATAGTTTAATACCTACTAGTGCTTTGATTGGCTACTTTTTTATTGATATGCAAATTTGTTTTATTGATTTTGTTCAAAAATTAAAATATATTTAAAAATAGCTATAGAAAAGTATTCAAATAGATTTTAAAACTGTGTGAATTAGAGTTTCAAAATTATGAACAAATAAGCAGGCATTAACCCAAATTGGACTGAAAAAATTTAGATCTCTAATGGACTGAGTGTCGAAAATTCGCTACACAAATGATAATTATTAGGAAACCAACAGCTTGAAGTGTATGATTTTTTGACAGATCATTGCTTTACTGTGCAAAATTTTAAATGCTGACGATTCATTGGAACCAAGTTATTACATTGACTTTTTCTGTTTGAACTGCCAACGGACGGGGTATTGCTCAGTAACAAACGAATTAGCCGTAACCAAATTCTACGTAAGCTAATTTGCCGAACCCTAATTCACCGAACCAGATTCTCTGAATATGAATTTGCCAAAACCTAAATTTGTCGAAAACGGATTCAGCGAAGTGAAGGTTCGCCGATAGACAAATTCGCCGCAAGTCAAATTTACTGAAAGACTTATTTAAAAAAAAAAAATTATAAAAAAGTTACAGAAAAGAAGCAAAATAACGAAATCATTATTATTTTATCTCCTCGTTAATCATTGTAATTGTTAATCTTTGGTCTACAAAATGATTCTTTATCTTTGTTTTATTTTAAAGACATTCAGGCTTTATTCAGTTAGTCAGCTTTGAGTGCATGTTACATTTCTTCCGTTTGAGCGTTTGGCTTGTTTTTAGATTGTCTGTTACTAAAGTGTGTATTCATTTTTTATGAATAATCCATGTTTACTGATTACCTTCGCAGAAAGCGGGAAGGTTTTTATTATTGACGGCATTTATTTATCTCTTTATTTATCATCTTGTTATTCGTATAACTGAAAAAGTGTTGAACCAAATTGCCTGAAATTTGGTGAAACGATTGTTCAATGTCCAGTGACCTGCTGGTAGACTTTTGGGAGTGACCCGGTCAAAGGTCAAGGTCATGGTCATTTATAACTCAAAAAGTGTGCACCATATTGTATGAAACTTGGTGGGACGATTGGTCAATATACAGGAACTGTTTTGTTAGATTTTGGGAGCGATCGAATTAAAGGTCAAAGAACAAGGTAAAGGCCATTTAAAACTCAATAACTCAAAAAGTATTCAACCAAATTGTCTGAAATTTGATGGGACGATTGGAAAATGTCAATGAACCATCTGGTAGAATTTTGGAAGCAATCCGGTCAAAGGTCAAAGTCATTTATAACTCAATAACTCAAAAAGTATTGAACCATATTGCATGAAACTTGGTGGGTCGATTGGTCACTATCCAGTTTATTAGATTCTGGGAGAGAGCAGGTCAAATCGGTGGCGAATATATGCGCTTTACCGAGTGCTCGTAATCTATTTAGTAATGCCATATACACATTAACATTTTATATATACAGTTAGTCATTTGAATTTAGTAAAATGATACGGAATTAGCGAAATCCGCTAAATACGTCCATCATATTTAATCCGATGCAGATATGTTTAATTCCACTGAAAGGGCCATTAACTTATTAAAAATATATAGTGATGACACCTATTTCAACGTTATATATTATTTTGAACACTATTATATAACTCTGAAAATTTGAAAGAATTACTTCACATTTGTTCACATGTAAGTATTTTATTTACAATGAGAAAAATTGCGTTGAAGAACTCTTGTGTCACCCCGAATATATTTCAATTTGTTAATTTCATAATCTTGTGACTACGATAACCATGAACTAGTTGGAATTTATATAATAATTTTAAAAACAAAATTATATTATTTCTCTAAATTAAGTCTGTCAATAATTAACTGCCAGAAATATAAGAAGAACATATATAAAATTGTACTTACTACTACAAATAATAATGCTTTACCCCTCCTTTTGCCATCCTTATAGTCCAGAGTGAATGAGGAATAATATTAAGATTTTACTCAATTACACAAAATAGAACCACATTATGTTATGCATAACGTGGCATAAGATAAATTCATATATACTTTGTATATAGTCCCTCGGGTGAGAGAGGAATAACATTACAATCTCACTCAAACACTTGTAAGCTGTACTCACACTTATATCAAACAGAACCACGTTATTCATAACAAGGTATCGAGAGTATAAACACTTGAATTGTAGAGTAAATGAAGATCTTTTGGCTATCGAAAAACATGTTGATTTTGAAGTATTCAAATAGAGAGTACATTCTGTGATATATGTATTGCAATATATTTATAACTCTTTGAATCTTTGATACCTTTATTGAATATGTGCAAGATAATACTATTCTAATTTTTAATATGGTGCTGCATAACGCTTAATTTTTTCCAAATAAAAGCAGCTTGCTCCTGAGAGAAGTCTGTAGTAACTAATTGCACTAATTGGTATCATCCCCAGAAACTAGAAATAATGTGCTTAACGTTCGCTGTTTATTCTTTTCTTCCATCAAATGGATACCATTTTAGGAACAAAATGTAACATACATCTATATATTTCATTCATTTCTATTCATAAATGAGGAAATTATTTCTTTTCTTGTATAATTTTTGCTTGGAAAATTGCGAAGGAGAACTTGACGACTGACACTCGTAGAGCGCATACCTTCGCAACCGCTTATAAATGACCTTAACATCCAATAATGAATGAGGTAAAAATGACCTTGACCTTTGACCTAATCACTCCCAAAATCAAATCAAATGAACCCTGTATATTGATTGACCAATGTCCAATCGTCCTACCAAATTTTATTCCAATTTGGTTGAATACTTTTTGAGTTATGCAAATGAAAAAAAGCTGACGAAAACATATCCTTTTGCAGGTTTCGAAGGTAATAACATGCAAACGATAAAGCGTTCCATTTATTCGATATTACCACCCTTATTATGAATTAAAGGTTTCATTCTACTAAAGATGCATCGCAAGCGGTACGTATCTGCTCTAGTTCTCCCCCCATTCCATATGCAATTTTGCTTTCAAGTACTCGAAAGAAGTGTGAGGAATAGCTGTGACCTTTTTCTTCAAAAGTGACCAGATAGAAGAGTCCAACGGTTTAAGGTCTGGACTCATTACTCGCTGAAATTGTTTCTATGAGTGATGGAATATTCCATTGGATCCAAACTCAGTATGAAGACAGGTAACGGTGCTTAATTGAAGCCTGTTGGAGACTCCGTTGTGAACAGTGAAAGTGTTCATTATCCCATTGTAAAAGTTTCAAATCCAGAATAACAAGTAGGATGATTATAAAGAAGATGAAAACCATTAATAAATTCAAATATCGATTTTGCATGATTTATTTGATACGCAATATTGATTACCTAAATTCAAAAGACCCTGAAATTACTGATGGAATGGTTGTTATCTGCAATTAAACCCACGACAGTTTTGTAAAAATCAATTGTTTGGTATCCAATTAATTGAGTCACGAAAGTTTTCTTAATAATTTTGTATTTTGTGAATATGTTACTGATCGATATATGCTTACTAATCAAAATGTAGACAAACTAATAATTATTCTTGTCCTTAGATTGCAAATGTATAACAAATAATTTCTACAAAATTTCATAAACATTTATTCAAGCTGGATAATAGCTTATCTGAAAAGCTTTTCAGGAAAAGTCTATCCTTCACTTTGGAATATGAGACTCTCCATTCACGAATCTGTAAAATATTCCATGCTTAACTTCTTTCGGGGCCTTGTTTGCATACGAAGTAACCTTTCTAGTTGCAACTAACAGCCAACCCTGAACACATTATTAGAGTGAACCTTTTTTTTACTATCTATACCCGTTCATTATCTACCAATTCTATTCGTTGGTAAATCATGTAAATAATAAATCAGCAAAACTGAAATACTACTTAATGCCAATGGTTCTCATTCATGAACATTATAAAAGTAGCTATATATTCAGGATTTATATAATTAATTCTTTTAATTCATATACTGATTCAACTCTGCATCAATAAAATTTGAACTAACATTACTTAGTAAATTACTTATAGTAATCATACCCATTGATTAACAAACATCATACCAGTTGAGCTTATCTTCATTCATCAAAATATTCTGCAGCTTATCTTAATTCCTCAACACTGGAGAGATTATTTATATTCCTATAGTTTTCACAGGTTTTTTTTACTCGTTCTGTAAGTAAAAGTGTGCGAACTTCACGAGGCCTGGGAGGCATATTAAACCAACATTATATAATACTCATATTTATTTAAATTACTAATTGTTATGCATAACTTAAAATAAGTTTGAAGCATGACTATAAGTATGATGATTGATGAATAAACATATCAGTTTTTATTGAAAGTTTCAGAATTGAAAAACAAAATTATTCGTTTTTCGATCAGAGTTATTTTATTCGAAGTTTCACATCTTCCCGAATTAATTTGAAAAAACGTCTTATTTTAGAAATTCTTTGGTTATAAGGTTCAAAATGATTTTTTTATACTTTAATTTCTAGCATAAAATTTAGTGAACAAAAAAAATTACTTTGGAAATAACAATAATTTGATTCTTTAAACAGTCTACAAAGAACTAGTTTTCATTCAGGTTCACTCTGAAATTTGTATTCCAATTAGTTTGATGATATTATGTTATTTTTAGATTTCACTCTTTCCAGTAGTTTTTTCGGACAGTCCCTTTCATAAGGCATGCCATCAAACTATATGACAGAGGTTTATCGCTTTGTTCTTTAGATATGACATACTGCATGATAACGTAGGTACTAATCTATTATACAGACGAATAGAGATAAACTGCATGTGCTCGGATCTTAACTATCGTATTCAGACTTTACAAGCTAACTTCGTAGCAAACTAATGAACCTAGCTTATCTGTGCGATTAATTCAAACAGTCTCTTTGAAGGCAATGCAATAGACTACAAATCATACGATGTAGAACTTGATTACATCTTTAATTAATATTAGTTAGACCAAAAAACGGTTGATATCTGTGTTGATAGAAATAAACAATATCTATTCCCATTAAAAAAGGTGGAAAATAATTGAGTTACTTTATAATGTAAAAAAGGATATCTCCCCATATTTCTTGCTATAATCTATTATAGAAAATATAGCAAGTTACTATTTATATCATCTCCAACGGGAATTAATTAGTTCAATTCCGTGACAATTTGTGATGCATCACACCAACAGCTGAAATATTGCTTGTAACGAAATCTTTTTTTCACAAATAGAGCTTAAAATTCCTATATACAATATATCACTTTTGCAACAAGTAAATTGACAAACTCTATCTACAACGATTGGCAAAAGCTAATAAAACACAATTGGAACTTCAATTTGCGAGTGGAAAAATAACAACTGTTTTCCCTCGAAAATTGAAATTGTTGTTCAAGAGAATTGTTGTTCTCTGCCATATTGAGAGTATTGCAACATAACCTTTGGAAAAGAAAATGATTGACGTTAATTGGTAGAGCAATTTTTATGCTAAATGCAACCGTATATGCATGGGCAATTTATTCAAAAGGCATTAATAATAGTTAAGTTATTATTCATGATAACAAAAGTTATTATGTGGTTTGTGTAAAATTTAAATGTAGATTAAGAATTTTAAAACACAAGTTATGGAGATATGTTAAATAGATTTTCTTATCATCCATGAAATTTACTATGTAACATTAAATGATTTCAATATGTCACTTTGTGTATTAAATGCAATGAGTTAACCAAAGAATAGATAAAAATTTAATTTATCTTAATGAGATTCGTCAGTGAAGTCTTCAGGAACAATATTTACACTCTATATAGACTATATGATAAAAAAAAATATACTCAAACTGATTTACTCTGATTATTAATGGTTATATACATATATGTTAAGGTTATTAATAAAACACACAAAACATTTTTCACTATCCTAAAATATTTCTCTAACTAGTAGTATTTTCAAGTTAATTACATTGTAATTTCATTAAATATAGTGCTATAGGGGTTTACAAACATATAAACATCGGTACATTTCATTTTCTAATCCTTAGTGTATTTCCATTGCAGAAGCATTGAATATTCTTTTTGGCAGATATGATATTTATTACGTGGTGTTTGGTAGAGAAGTGAGAGGCGTCTCTTAGCCCCTAAACTGTATTAATTTGGATTATGGATTGTCATGTAAAATTTACCCTTATTCCATTGTTCATACCTTTTCCAACACTACTTGAAGATTTAGTGAATAGCTCTAGGGCTTCGCTTTCCAACAACGAGGTCTAAAACTTTTGTTATAGGTAGGCTCGTAGGCTTCATTTATTATCACCTCTTCATTTTCCTCTTCCATCCGTAAGTGCAACCAGCGGCGCTTTAGTGCAGCACCTCTTTTCGTCACATTCTTTACTGGTAAGTAAACTTTTCTGCATCCACGAGCATTGTCCATGAATGGTGTTGGTGACGTTGTTCATGGAGCTACATTCTTTCTGATGCTTCGCGTTTTGTCTTGAATTTATGTTATTTTGTCTTGTCTGCGATTGAACCCAGGAGAGTAGCTACATCATACATAAAAATTATTACAAGGATTTCTTTTACCATTTATTACCTTTACTTAATATTCAAAATCTTTCAAGAAAGAGGATATTGACCAGCTGCTTTCTGGTGTACGATTTAAAATGTTTTCTATTTTTAGAACAGACTTCTAATGTTTCTATTAATTTACCTTCTAGTTTTATAATCTCTCATATAAAATTTATTTTGTTTCTTGTCATCTCTATATAGAAGTTTTCTTTGTACTAATTTCATTTGGTTCTATATAAAATCTTTCTCCAAGAGCTCCAGTCACTTTAAGCATCCAATCGTCAAAAGCTTTTTGAAGTTTGAAATTCTCGAGTGAGGTTTTTCTTGAAGCTGTGAAATATTGCCATCTCGTAAATCAAAGTATCAAAAAATGCGGACCATACTCTCAAAGCAGCAAAATAATGATGATATTGTGAATATCGGTTCCTTTCATATGAATATTGTTTGAGTTTCATATCTTTGTAGATTCACCGTAAAAGTACTGAAGATGGGGGGTAGAAATTCTGTCATTATAACATGTTTTATTGAACAGTTTCTGTGATAATACAGTGAACTTCAACAGAATTTATAACTCATTAATTTCGAATTTTGTGAGTCTTTGAAATTTTTTTTCTCAAATTCGTAGTTTTTAATAAGTTATTAGTTATTAAAGTCTATTATAGTAAGGAGAGTTTCACATTTTAGATTAAATGCCTATACTATTCATGTATTCAGTAAATTTTCATTTTCAATCATTAAACTTATTTCATTACTTTTTTTAAGTAACACCTTCATCATATGAATTATCATTTATCGCACTGAAAATCTAAAAATATTCCCCAACACCCACCTGCATAATCAGTTAGTTACCATGCCCATTGCCCAACTCTATGTACAGTGATAGGGAAAAATTATTACAATCATAGCCCTACATTTGATTAGTAAGTTTCACATTATTTGAAGTTAGAATTACAAGTTTTTTTTTATCCATGTCTCATTGCCACCATTTCCCTCATCACCTCCCTCCCCACAAAATAAATATGCAAAACGGCTATTCCATATTACGACGATATTTAAGTTTTCTAAATGATTGAACAATACCACATTACCTCACACACTTATATCTATAGTTCAACCCCCTCTCAATCTTTCCCCTACAATTCATTCACCACTATAATTAGTTTATTATTATTGATCACACACATATAGATATAATGACATACTGCTGTATAACAAAACCGAATTTAATTGTATTTTAGTAGTAGTAGTAGTTAATTGTTAATTTAGTAATCCTCATATTGTCTTTATCTTCTACTAGGTGATTACCTATATAGCTATTATGTGTACCATCATTCCATTAAATTTTATACTCTGTAGTAAATCCTCTATCAATTAGTTAGTTCGCCTTATACCGTGCTATGCGTCTCAATACATGTAATACTTAAACATTGTTTCACTTGCCTCCCAGTTAAATAGATCATACTAATATAGCTTGGTCAGCATGACATCGTCAACAGGTTATGGGCCCAGCAAACGGCTGTATTTTGATGGTGACCAAGAAAAGTATGAATTATGGGAGGTTAAGTTTAAGGCGCATTTGAGGCTACAAAAGTTGCTCAAAGTTATTGAGAGCACAGAAGTAGACGCAGAGAAAAATGGACTCGTTTTTGCGGAACTGGTCCAGTACCTTGATGACACGAGTTTATCTCTGATAATTCGGGACTCTCAAGATGATGGCAAGAAAGCGCTGACTATTCTGCGGGAGCACTACCTTGGAAGCAGTAAACCAAGAATCATATCTCTGTATTGCGAGTTGACGTCTCTTAAGAAAAGAGAATCCGAAAATGTAACTGATTTTATGTTAAGGGCTGAAAAATCTTCAACACAACTCAATCAAGCCGGTGAGAAAGTGAGTGACAAATTATTAGTAGCAATGCTACTTTAAGGTTTGCCTGAGTCTTACAAAGCGTTTGTGACTGTTCTCACCACTCAAAGAGAGGATATGACTTTTCAACAATTCAAGGCAGCAATAAAATCTTATGAAGAAAATGAGAATGCAAGAATTTCTCATTGTGAAAGTGATGAAAATGTGATGACGGTTTCTGAACATAAGGAAATCACCTGTTATTCATGTGGAAAGGCAGGTCACAAGAAATACGAATGCAAGAATATTAATTCTAATGGAAGAAGAGGCAACTACAATAGTGTTGGTAAAAAGTACATCAAAGGAAGATGGTGTACGCATTGTAGGAGTAATAGCCATGATACCAACTTCTGCAGGAAGAGAGATTCGGCGAAGAAAATGATTAGTACAAGAGAAGACGAAAGTAAGAATGATTTCGTGTTCAAGGTGCTAGTTAATACGAGCGATATTTCAGAAAATTCTCTCGATATAACTAATCTTTTAGTAGATTGTGGTGCTACAGCGCACATAATTTGTGACAAGTCAAAATTCATAAACTGTGATAATAACTTCAACAGTAATAGACATTTCATCGAGTTAGCTGATGGTTCGAGAACCAACAATATAGTTGAGACACGAGGTGATGCAAGAGTTTTCATCAGTGATATCAACGGACAGAAGAGAAGTATAATTTTGAAAGATGCATTGTGTATACCGTCTTTCAAACAAGATATTCTCTCTGTACAGTCTGTTACTAAACAAGGTGCCCACGTGAGCTTTAAACCAGATAAATCAGAGTTAATCGCATTGAATGGTGTAAAGTTTGACATTGAGAAGAAAGGAAAGCTGTATTTTCTTAATACTGTGAAAGCTTTGCAGTCATACACTTTAGAACAGTGGCACAAAATAATGGGGCATTGTAATCTTCAGGATTTGTTAAAATTAGAAAGTTGTTCCGATGGAATGAAAATAACTCATAAGGATGGGTTCAAATGTTCTGTTTGTGCTGCGGGAAAGATGAGTCAATACAGAAATCATGATCCCAGGGAAAAATCTAAGTCTCCACTCGATTTAGTGTTCAGTGACCTTGCGGGACCTATTTCACCTTTATCTAGGGATAATTCGAAATATGTGATGTCTTTTATTGACGATTATTCCGGACTTTTGTATGTGTACTTCCTCAAAAACAAGAGTGATTCTGTACTTGCAACGAAGAGATTTCTCGCTGATGTAGCTCCGTATGGAAGAGTTAAACGATTGAGGTCCGATAACGGCACAGAGTACACGTCAAGCGATTTCAAATCTCTTATGATTGAAAATAGAATAAAACACGAATTTTCTGCGCCGTATTCTCCTCATCAAGTGGGAACTGTAGAAAGATCGTGGCGGTCTAATTTCGATATGGCAAGATGTTTGTTACTTGAAGCAGATTTACCGAAAACGATGTGGAACTACGCAGTAAGAGCTTCTTCGTACATAAGAAATCGTTGTTATAGCCAAAAATTGAATAAAACTCCATTTGAAATGTTTATGGGAGTGAAACCTGATCTCCGTAATATGCAAGTGTTTGGAAGCGAATGCTATGCATATATACAAAAATAGGAAGAAATTAGATGCACGTTCTGAAGCAGGAATATTCGTTGGATATGATCCCTTGAGTCCGGCCTATCTTGTGTACTTCATAAATAAAGGCGACGTAAAGCGAGTACGATGTGTTAATTTTATTGAAAATAATGATTATGAAGAAGTTGAGAGGCCTTATTTCAATGAGGAAACTGATATCTCTGTGGAAAGTGAATGCGATGAAAAACTAGTAAAATCATTGGGAGATACTAAAAATGATAATTCAAATCAGAACTCCGAAAATGAACTTTCACCAGCTGTGAGTGAGGTGAAGAAGCATCCTACCAGGATTAGAAGAAGACCATCCTATTTGAATGATTATGTTGATCCGACCGATCCTGATGTTTTAGGCTGTACAATTGATCATTGTTACCTTATGCATAATGTGCCAGTAACTTATGAAGAAGCGATTTCATCGAACGAATCTAAACTCTGGCAAAAAGCGATGAATGAAGAAATGAGCGCCTTAAAAGAAAATGAAACTTTTACTTTGGTTAAGAGACCCGTAAATAGGTTAGTTGTAGGTGGGAAGTGGGTATATTCATTGAAAGAAAGTCCTAAGAATGTAGATATTTATAAGGCAAGATATGTAGCCAAGGGATATACACAAGTGGCGAATTTAGATTACCGTGAAACTTTTTCACCTACCGCACGTATTACATCAGTAAGAGTTTTGATGAACATAGCAGCTAATGAGAAATTAATTGTTCATCAAATGGATGTAAAAACGGCCTACTTGAACGCGGAAATAGATTGTGAAATCTATGTTGAACAACCTAAGGGTTTTAGTGTAACTGATAATAATGGTTTAGATTTAGTATTTAAGTTGAGGAAGTCTTTGTACGGTTTAAAGCAAAGCGGTAGAAATTGGAATAGTCTGTTACACAATTTCCTTTTGAGTCTTAATTTCAAACAGTCTTTCTCTGATAATTGTGTTTATACTAAACACGAAAACGATTCGAAGATTATTATTGTAGTGTGGGTGGACGATATTATAATAGCTGCTTCTAATTTAGATTTAGTGAATAAGGTTAAGAGTTCATTATCTGATAGATTTAGGATGAAGGATATGGGGCAAATTTCATGGTTTCTAGGTATAGAATTTAACGTCGAAGAAGACTGCATTAAAATGAATCAATCTAGATACGTAGAGAAAATATTGTCAAGATTTAAAATGACAGATTGTCATAAGAAGGCTATCCCGTGCGAAATGAATTTAAATCAAATCGAGAGGGATAACATAGATTCTGAGCAGTTATCGGATCCAGGGATATACAGAGAGATTGTGGGTAGTCTAATTTACCTGATGACGTCCACTAGACCTGATATATGTTTCGCTGTTACAAAGCTCTCCCAATATTTAGCGAAACCAACTGTAGGTCATTTTAAGCTCGCTAAATTTGTTTTGAGATATCTTAAAGGAACTGTTCATTACGGTCTGAAATTTGTGAAAACAGAATCACCTTTATTGCTGACAGGGTTCTGTGACTCTGATTGGGGAGGTTCAGTCGATAGGAAATGCATCACAGGCTATTGCTATTTACTGTCACAGGGAAGTTCAATGGTTTCATGGAAGTCTAAGAAACAACCAACGATCGCCCTGTCCACCTGTGAAGCCGAGTATATGTCTTTGACATATACAATCCAAGAAAGAGTTTTCCTAAGACAATTGATGTCCGACATCAGAGGGGGAGACACTGAGCAGATTTGTTTATCAAGCGATAATAAAGGAGCAATTGACCTAGCAAGGAACCCTGTGCATCATCAGAGGTCTAAGCACATCGACATTAGGTTCCACTATATTAGATCTCAAATTAAAGAGGGTATAGTTTCTTTGAAATATGTACCTTCGTGTGATAATATATCTGATATATTTACTAAACCTGTTTCTAAGATAGCATTCCAGAAATTTAATGTTTGTGGTTAATTGTAGGTGTTGTTGCTTAGTGAGTTAATGTGTTTGTAATGTAAATATTCCAGTTAGACCTAGTCACTCCTACTAATTTTCTAAAACAAATGTAAAGAGAAAATTGAATTTCATTTTTGCATAGACTGCTCTATTTTTTAATATTTACTTTTCTATTTAGTATAGTAAGTGTTTTCATTATGTATATATATGATTTGATTTTAAATGTCTTTGTGAAATTGTAATCTTGTAGTTTGTGTGTTTGAGTTATTGTGTTAAGAATAATAATAATAAAAAAAAAAATTGATATTATCCCATATTTTAGAATTTGGTATTCTCTTGTTAGTATTGGTTCAAAATTTTCGTAACCTAATTATTTTTCATTAGTTTAAATTTGAATGAATTTATTATCCGTAGTATCTTCGGATGAAGAGGGAGTGTTAATTTAGTAATCCTCATATTGTCTTTATCTTCTACTAGGTGATTACCTATATAGCTATTATGTGTACCATCATTCCATTAAATTTTATACTCTGTAGTAAATCCTCTATCAATTAGTTAGTTCGCCTTATACCGTGCTATGCGTCTCAATACATGTAATACTTAAACATTGTTTCACTTGCCTCCCAGTTAAATAGTTCATACTAATATAGCTTGGTCAGCATGACATCGTCAACACTATTCATGTATTCAGTAAATTTTCATTTTCAATCATTAAACTTATTTCATTACTTTTTTTAAGTAACACCTTCATCATATGAATTATCATTTATCGCACTGAAAATCTAAAAATATTCCCCAACACCCACCTGCATAATCAGTTAGTTACCATGCCCATTGCCCAACTCTATGTACAGTGATAGGGAAAAATTATTACAATCATAGCCCTACATTTGATTAGTAAGTTTCACATTATTTGAAGTTAGAATTACAAGTTTTTTTTTATCCATGTCTCATTGCCACCATTTCCCTCATCACCTCCCTCCCCACAAAATAAATATGCAAAACGGCTATTCCATATTACGACGATATTTAAGTTTTCTAAATGATTGAACAATACCACATTACCTCACACACTTATATCTATAGTTCAACCCCCTCTCAATCTTTCCCCTACAATTCATTCACCACTATAATTAGTTTATTATTATTGATCACACACATATAGATATAATGACATACTGCTGTATAACAAAACCGAATTTAATTGTATTTCATGTAATTCAAGGGTTGAATAAGATTATCCTAATTTCAATAGATATATTTATCAATAAGAAAATATCCGAAATATATTGAATGAGTTTATTGCATCAAATGAATAATTTGAAGGTGAGGCTGATTTTCTGTGACATTTGAAGATTTATTAAATATTGAAAAATGAGGGGAATGTGAGTGGGTGAGATCGGTTATATAGAAGGGTGAAAATTTCTTATCTTGACTTTTACTTATTGAATATGGTTGTGAAAAAAGGTACTTGTTTATGATGATCATTTTGTTTAATTTATCTTATTCTTTAACCTTCTAAAGAATCAAAGATTTTGAGAAAATATATTATAACTAATAACTGATGCGGTTTTTTTTATAAACATATATTAAACTCTGAGAAATGTTATATATATAATCCTCTTTTGCATTATTCTTTGTTACAAAGCGCATTTTATTTTTAAGAACAGGCCTTATATTAAATGTACTTACATATAATATATTATTAATGAATGTACGTGAATCTCAGCAGCCCACACCATTACATTTGCAGATTTGCGGAAGGCTTTATTTCACAAGGCATTTATTTATTTATCATCTTGTGATTCGTATAACTCAAAAAGTATTCAACCAAATTCTCCAGGAACCTGCTGGTAGAATTTTAGGAGCGATCTGGTCAAAGGTCAAGGTCAAGGTTATTTATAACTCAAAAAGCATTCAACTATATTGGATGAAATTTGGTTGGACGATTGGTCAATGTCCAAGAACCATTTAGTTGAATTTTGGAGGCGATCGAATCATAGATCAGGTCAAGGCCATTTATGACTTAATAACTCGAAAGTATTCAACCAATTTGCCTGAAATTTAATTGAACGATTTGTGAGTTATTCAAAATTCGAACGAATTTCAATCCGATTTTTAAAAGTATAGAACCCCGACAAATTATTTTGAAGTTACGGCTTTGGGGTTTTTTGCATTCGAATCGCAATTCGATTCTCTACAAAATGCTTGAAGCTGATTTTTGAATTTCGTATTAGTTTTGTCGGAGTTCTATACTTTTAAAAAACGGTTCGAAATTCGTTCGAATTTCGAATAACTCATTTTCTATGCGTCTACTCGAAAAAATGTCATGAACAAAAATGTCTTAGAATTCAATTTTATTAATACGTACAAAGTTTCATAAACTTTTTTTCATACGAAATTTTCCATGAAGATTTTTGACACTATTAACTATATATATATCTAATAATGAAATAAAAAAATCGATAACATTTCAGATGAATTTAATTTTATATATATTATCTAACACCCAAGTTTTAAATGTACCAAACTATATTTCAATTTAAATCCGCGACGATAAAAGGTGGAATTATTGAATTTGACACGTACTGAAATAAAATGTTTAATTAGTATCGAAATATTTTGATATAAAACGAAAAATTACTAAGCTGAAACTTTCTGTAGTTGTTTAATAATGTCTTTTGAAACTAATGCGAAATAAAGTGTAAATATGATGTGTTACAACTAAATTTTGAAAAATAGAGTTATGCAGGTAAATTGCGGTACATTAACTATCTTCGACCTGAAACCACAGACATACGAATAAAAATCATAAATTCAAAACTCACATAAGATATATAAATCATAACACGTACAGAGTTTCTTTTGATATGTAACATCTTAATATAAATGCGGTTCAGCAGGTCTCTGATTTAAATTGACTCTAAAGAAATAGACATTAAAAACATGCTTGTCATGTTGCTGCTTACTATTAACCTTTTCAATAATGAAACATAACAAATTATATTTTTGTATCAAATATTAAAATCTGAACTTTAGTGTTTCTGTTGATAGATTCAAAAGGCTAAATTTATCAGTGTTGCCACAGGTTGGTGTTCCAATACCAGCGTCATAGTCTGTCACTATTAAAATATTTAATGCCCATATGATGGATTATTAATTGTTTAATTTATTTATAATTATCAATTACCTAGACTTAGAAATACATTTTAAAATAAAATGTTTATTTATTCTGTTTATTTGTATATTTTTTTCAAAATGGTGGAATCTTCCGCGGTGGAATTTTCCACATCTTGCTTTTAACGCCGGTCGAATCTTCCGCGGTAGAATCTTTCTGGTGGAACTTTCGGCGGGGGAGCTTTCCGCGGTGGAATTTACCGGCCACGGTAAAATCAAGCGGCTCAGTCAGGAAATCAGCGCCTCTCTTCGACATTTCTTCAACTACTTATTGGAGAATCCTTAAGAAAGACCTTCACATACAGTTCGATTTTGATATGGCTGTGCATCCAATAATGGAAGCCCATATGGATTAACGACTCAAATTCTGCCGGTGATTCTTGAATCAGCCAGATCCCGAAACATTTGTGTTGAAAGTTATCTGGACCGGTGAATTTTTTGTTTGAATCAAGGCCCCCACAGGAAGAATGATGGTACTTGGTCTCTTACTAGTCCCAATGAGATTTTCGAATCTAACAATAGAAATGATGAGAAGGTTATGCTTTTTGTTGCTATTGTTAACGGTAAAGTGCCAGTCGTTCATGCCTTCATGGATGAAAATGGAAGACGCCAGATAGTGAATAGAGACTTCTACCATAAGTTGCTGCAAGAAAATATTTGGCCCGCCTTTCGTTCATATGCTACGAGACAAGGTTTATGGTGGATGCAGGACGGTGCTCCTGCCCCTTGCACCACTGCTGCCAAAGAATTCCTGTTGAACAAGTTTGGAAGCAGAGTTATCAGTCGTGGGACACAGATTCATGGCCAGCGCATTCTCCAGATTTGAATCCTTTGGATTTTTATTATTGGGCCTTAGCTCAAAAAGAAGTGTACTCTGCAAAACCAACTACAGTGGACGAACTTATCAATGTTGAGAAGTGATTTTCAGAAGAACATGGCGAGAATGTCCTTCAGAGTGTAGCACTTAATGTTTTGAAGTGGGTGAATCTCTGTGTACAGTAAAATGGAGAAGATTAATGAAGAAATTGGAATATTAATTCATCTTCAAGTTATGTGTTATCTTTCCACATAGAAGGAGATATATCAATTGCTTTATACTATATATTATCTCTTTCATTTCTTTATTCTTCCTTCCATCTTACCTATATGGCCCAGTCAATGTATAGCAGCGGTAAAATACTATCCTATTTAGAAAATACAAATATGCTTCAAGGTACTAAACTCTAATCTATTTGATTAAACTAAATCCTTTGCCTTCACCCAGCGTTATTTTTTAGAATGGAACAATTATTATGCCTGCAACTTTTGGCCTCAACTTGTTTATTAGTTTTACGAAAGCGATGAGGTATAAATTATACAGTATACAACTTATTAATGATTACCTATAGTTATGTTTAATTATCGAGCATAAACAAATCGGAATATTGCCGCTGTTACGAAAGATGACCTCAAAATAATTACCACCGATAAATGAATATCACATGTTTTCCAATAAGTGGTTTTCTCAGCGAAGCAATTTTTTTAAAATGTATACATTTTACAGGGGATGAACAGAAGAATGGAAATATTTTGCAGCTTTTCTGTCGAATCCAGATTTGCTCAAATTCCGACGAACAGTTTTTGTGGAAACTGGGTTCAGAAGGTTTCTTCAGTGATTTTATAGGAGTCGTGGTCTTTCAATTTGCTTTTTAGATTTAGAGTACGATGGTTTAAATCAGAAAAGTTCGACTTTCGCCCATACCTTTGCTATACTGAGGACATTTTCCTGTCCCTTTTAAAGGGAGTCATTACTTTGAGTCAATAAATCTTGAAACGCCCAGCTTATTATAATTATTGCTTATAACTATTCGATTTTGATTCTGAGGGATTTCTTTAAACAACTTTGACCATGGGTCTTACACCGCGAACACGTATGCTTCGTAATTAATGAACATTGAAAACAAACTTACCCATTTCTGCACGAATTAATATTTTGTATGATTATTTTAATTTTTCTAATGTTGGTTTTACATAGTTGAGTAGAAAAATGCATCAGTTTACATTTTAATAGTATTGCTAGAACACGACGTGCCATATATGTACCACTATGACTAGGCAGATACGAGTACAAAATTTTTAAATTGACAGATTAATAACAGTAAATGAATTACATTTATCTATTTTTGAATGTACAAGTTCCAATCCACTTTTAGGTTAGTGTGAATCAAAAATTAACACAAATGCATATTCTTCTCGATATTTTAAAGAAAATTCATACAAATGCTGTAAAATGACATAATCAAAACATAGTGTGACCAACAAAATTATTAATTAAAATCCCATTATATTCAAACACATATTACCTCAAATTTCACAATATTTAGAATGCAAGAAAAACAATTTAAGAATATGGAGACTTATAAAAGATCCTTATTTACTATGAAATGAGAGATTGCATAACATACATCACATTTACGCACTAACGGAAACGTCTCTTTTTGAAATCCATCCTCGGTCCATCTTCTTTTGTTCTCTATAGGATACACGAGGTATATCACACCAATGGTGTGCTAAAGGATACCCGATGTAACACATAAATAGAGTGCAACAAACTACACGAGGTACAGAGCTGTGCAAATAAATTTGGACTGTGGAGAAATAATAAAATTATTGGCTAAATAGAAATTGTTTTTACAAAAAAACATGTCAATGGTACAAAAAATGGTGTAATTAATAGGAGATATGACCTCTGTTTGCTTTTAAAACAATCTGAACGTGATTTGTCATGGATTTGACCAAAGTTGAATACATTTTAGCCAGTTCTTCATCATGGTACTACGCCCTAATTACAGCCTTTTAAGTTTTGCCATTGTCGAAAAGTCTTCTTTCTGGTGCCTTCGTTTCATTTTAGCCCATAGGTTTTCGATGGGAATGATGTCAGCTAGGAATATTCCTGAGCCAGACTAATATCTGCAGTCCACTTTCTTTAAGAATGTGCGCCTTTTTCTTCTTATCGTAGGAAGGAAGTGAGTCTCCAAAATACCCTTATATTTAGCAATGTTCGTCTTGACCTCTTCACTAACACTGGTGAGGCCATTTGAAAAAAACTTATGTCTTATTCATAAACCAACGGTACTGTATTTTTATGAGTTGTTAGTTTATATATGTACTTGAACAAATAAGGAGAATTAAATACATAGGTATATAAGACATTGGCAACTGAGAGAGCAGAGCTGTGATTTGGTAGAGTGTGTCCCTATCTCAGCTCGCGCATGTGTTTTTACTCCATGAAAACGTGGAATGATGTGTGCTTAGATGCTAACCAAACTGTATTTCTACGTTGCCACACGTCACCACAGTACAATTAATTTCCTAATTTACGTGATTTACGCTTATTTACACCGATACGTAAACACTTTTTAACTTTTAGATACAAAAATACATTTGGTATTTATGTAGGAACAAGGTCACGAAAGGCCGATAAATTTAAAGGAATGACATGAAAGATGTAAAGTAATTTAAAAAGGATGTGCTTAGAAACCACAAGTCAAACTCATTATGGTTAATGAAGGAATATTTAAGATACTAAAAATAATGAAATATACACTATACTAGAGAAACCTTTGATATTTGAAATACGAAAAAGTGTACAGAAAAAGATACTTCCTTGCATTACGATTGCATAAAACATGTTATTCAATTATATTATAATAGAGTATAATATTTTTTTTTGTATCTCCTATTATTTGAACTATAATGTATGTGTCTGAAAATAATATCTTCAAAATATGTTGAAATTGATATGATTCAGAGCACTTTGGATTATTCACTTTTTTCTTCACGATCTCTGTCGCCCCTTTAGCTTCAAAACCATACATTTGTTAGCCCTGATAGCTCTCACTGAAATGAAATAGAATAATCAAATTATTGCTATAGTATTCCAAAGTTTCTGTTCTCCCTCACGATACCAAAAGCTAGACACCTTAATATACAGTATACACATGATATGAATGGCTTCATCATTTCTATTCAGTAGTAAATGATAGTGAGAGAAGCTTTCTAGTTTGGAAGACGGAATTAGGTGCTGTACAATATATACCTTAATTCAATTAAATATGTAAGGCTTTAGCTCAAATTGAAGGGGGTGATCTATGTTACATAGATATATGTTAAATAGCGAAAGACACAGCATATACATATTATATAGAATTGCACTGTCGAATGCCTATAGATTATAGAATATTAATGAAATTTATATTTGAATTCCGTAGATTACCTAATTTAGATCAATTTGCTTAAGTCACACGTATTCTAAAACTTTGAAAAAACTTCGATAAAATTTTTTTGGAGTTAGCATTGATTGAGTTTTGTGAGTTTTCAGTTTAATGGCTGTATTCACTATTTATATCAGGTATTTATAAAAATTGACAAGTGTGAAGTGTAAATGATTCAATTACAGCACATTCCTTATTATTGGGAGAATCAAAGAAATATTGCTACAACTAAATAACGCTATACAGTTTCAAAATTTCATAGCGGTTGGAATGATTACATATTTCCATATGATCAAATATTTTTATTCGATATTAGAGAGAAAAGTTTTCAATCCTTTGTTTGGATATCGTATTTCTCTATATATTGACCACAATGTTACTAGGAGCTTCAATTTGTAATGTTTGAAATTCAGCGATGGCTTCGATTAGTGTAAAATAGATAAGGGCTTGAAAAGACCTGAGAGGAATTGATGGATCGGACCTAAATTATCCACCAGATATATAAAATATAACGAGGGGAATTGAAGGCCACAACCTTTAAAGAAGTATTTTCCAATTAGTTTTTTAATCTGTTTCCCATTCTTAATCAATACGATCGAGATAACCCATTTATTCTGTAATATCATTCTAAACAATTACGAGAGCGAAATAGCTTCATGAGTTCACGGCGAACAATTTTTTGTTGATTTAAGAAATAAATTATAAGTTATGATTAAATATTTCATCGTCATACCTAGCTGTGTAAGATCGAGGTATACAGTCAAAGAAAAGTGTATCCGTAATGATTTTTTAACTGTTTACAAATTTCATGTTTCAAAAAATAAACTTTACTAATTGTAATGTTTGTAAATACTTTATAATAATTGATCTGGGTACACGATGACAAATATGTTCAATTTGAAAATTATAGGAAATAAGAAATGTGTGATTTCAGAAATTATTATCATGCGGAAAATCTTTTCTTTGATTGTATACATACGGTAACAAAACATGATATAAGTGTTCACTGACATTATTATCTTATGTAATATAATAATTTTCATGTGTTTTCCTATAAATATAGAATTGGGTTAACAAAATTCTGAAGAGGAATATAACATTGAAGTCAAGACAATGTTTTGTCCTCTGAATAATTTTTAATAGGAGGAAATAATTAGCTATCTATATAATAATTTTAATTCTTACCTCATTAAATGTGTACAACTTAAAATATCGAATTTTAGGAACTAATTCGGACACCATCAGTATTAGTCTTTTAAAAATTCTTTAAATCATATACCCATGATAATTTTAATATGAAACTAATTTGTGTTTAAATGCCATACTATTATCGTACATTACTGTTTTTTATTACAATTCCACCTGCCATTTTTGTGGGATTTGAGTGGGATTATTTCCAAAAAAGATTTATGTAAATTAACATTATACTCCCTCAAATTATCCTATGCATTAACGAAAGTGTTAATTACATCATAATATAGAAAATAGATATATGTATATACATATATATGTTGAAGCTATTTTTAATAGGCAATTAACTTCAATTATTTACCAATATAAATACTAAACGAATGATAATAATGTGCCTAAGGTAAACTTGTGACGTCAATGGATGATTTGGGATTTTATGAGGCTAAATATTTGATTGTACATTATACAATTATAATGGAACATTCGCAGAATATTCGTTCAGTTACTACATTAGAATCTCGTGTTGTATTTAATAGTCACACTTAGTTATTTGTTTATATTCATATTGTTGTCTTTAGCTAGGTGACCGGTATATTCCAATCCGGTGAATTCCACCCGAAATATTCCACCCTAGGTATATTCCACCCCGGTAAGTTCCACCCCGTTTTATGGGTTAAGGAATATTCCACTGAATAATATTCCACTGAGGAAAATTCTACTGCGGAAACTTCCACTGGGAAAATTCCACTGAGGAAAATTCCAATAAACAAAATCCAATATTTAAAAAATCAACCAGGAACTTTTTCGTATGATTTCACTGGGAAAATAATATATAGTATTCATTATTTTCTAGAACAATACTGTTCTGTCCAAATGAAAGTCGAAAATATATTTTGATAAATTATTTTGGCTGAGCAGATGATACCTTTTCAGTAAGTTGATAGCTTGGAAACGTTTACTTTATTAAAATAATTATTTATCTCTGTTCACTGCTATACTAGCTGAGTGTAAGATAGTGTCTTCAACCAATAAGGCTGTGAAAATTAGAACTAAATTTGTGTGAAACATTTTCGTGCAACTTCTATTCTTGTTTTATTTTATTTATGAGTTTTCCATGATGTGATTGTACTGGTTAAAAGTTAAATTTTTTGCATTCTGTTTGGATAGCAAGACGAAAATGGATTAAAATTTCTACTAGATATAGCACATTGCTTATTTTAAAAATATAATTATCATATAAATACGAGGCAATTGCCCGATTTTGAAACGATCAGTGTGTGGATTTGAGACGGAAATTACCTTACATTAATAAATTATTTCTTACTCTTGTAACTATATTTAACAAGTTTAAATTGTAGAATTTGTCCACATCATTAATACATAAATTTATTAAACTCTTTGTGCTTACGGTCTTTTTGTTTCAAACTATCGTATCGTATAACACATATTTTATTTGCCCCTACTTAAAACTCGAACTTATATTCAAAATGAAAATTAACTTGACTATAATCAGAGGCTAAATAAAATTTCCTTAATAGTTTTTTGTAGGTTGAATTATCTTAATCTCAAGTAGAATTAGCCTAACAATGTTTTTTCCTTAGGTGTTGCACAAATAAAATGTACATTAAAAAAAGTTTTATAATGAGATTCACTTACATTTTATTAAACCACTTAGAAAGGAACACTGTAATGAATATTATAAAAGCCTATATAATATGAAGTTTATAATTTCTAAAGTATTGTTTTCTAAAATAAGCAGTGGAATTTATGTGTTTATTTATATTCAGTGGAATTTTCCTTAGTGGAATATTACTCAGTGGAATTTTCCCAGTGGAATATTCCACAGTGGAACTTTCCTCTGTGGAATTTTCTTAGAACCAGTTCTTCAATGACCCTTCACCTTCACTCGAGCTTTTTACCTTGTCATTCTCCGTAAAATGACCGTGTTTCAAATTCCTGATAGCTTCTTTAAATTCCTTCCATTTGCTCATTCAATATTCTAAGTTCTAACTTCTTCAGATATTTGTCGATAGCTTTTTCGTTTAACAAGAGGTTCCGATTAATTATTTTCTCTCAACCAACATATGAAGGGCCACAAGCCAAAGTCTCTTAACCGCAAAAATCGGGTTGCTCAAGGTAAAGTCTCTTAAGCGCTTAGCACCAGTGAAAACGGTTACAATCTTGATGTGCTAAGCGCTTAACACTCACGTAAAACGGTTGAAGTTAGCTGCAAACAAGAGTCTCTTAACCGCATCTCATTGCATAGAAAACGGAGCGAGGGTAGACTCAAGTATTAACCTTGTTCTTATTAGGTTCATTATTAGATTCTTCTATTTATATGGAATGTAATACGTTTCCAATTTTTATAATATAATAGCGGTAGATATATTGTACTATAAAAACAATAATTTTTAGAGGCCTGCAATAATTACTTCAAATCACTTAGGTGATGAAGAATAATATAAATCACGTAATTTAAGTTGACATGATGTAGTAAATTATAGCAGATCATTTTAATTTCGATTTCACGAAAGCTGTATCTTTAAGCTGCTAATTAATTTATAAGCACTTCTTAACATCTTTATTAGACTAAGCTTTAAATTACATTTTCATTCTCTGTTGCTCAATATGCAAGTCTTGTTTTTTTTTAATAAAGTAATATATTTAAATAATTGTTAACATTGCATTATACTTTCAATCACACAATATCAGGAGAGGTTAGTTGAATTAAATGTTTAGTAGAATGATGGTAGTGAACATAAATATATTTTTTAATCTATAGTAGTCGGTTCCAATCTAGTCATTTGCTTTAGTAATTTACAAATAACTTCAAAACAATAACACTCACAAATTATCTGTAGGGGAGGGTGGTCATCAATGGGACAAAAAACACAGAAAGATTGATATTTCATTTACTATGGGCATAATATGAAAAATAAAAAATCCATGTGTAATATAGATATTCCTTTATAAAATGAAACCAACTCGAATGCTATCACATATTCTGTTGACTAGAAAAAAATTAAATAAAAAACAAAAAAAATTGTCCCATTGTATAACAGCACTGGTGAACAATGGGACATGCCCTGGTGAACGATGGTACAGTTTATCAAACTTGTATATTGTTGAGGTTATGGTCAAATTTCAAGTTCGAATTATCTCTTTATGTTGTCCCACACTTAGTTAGTTCATATAATATCAGTTGAATGTCCTCTAACTTCACCGAAGCCATGTCAGGAACATTTGGAAAATTAAGCTTATTGCACTTGAATCTTCGCCTAACATCAATATTTCGTATTTATCTTTTTCATGCTTTTGGCCAACAGAATACGTTTTAGAAGTCGCCTCAAATTCTACAAGTGCATAAATCTTCATTTTCAATATTTTCGGTGGAGATTTGAGTTCTTCAGACGAATGGATCAGTTAGATTAAGAGTTATATACGAGACCAAGAACAATAGTTCACAGGCCATCTACGTCAGATACTTTATGAAGTGATTTCGAAGGCCTTATCCTTAGTGGCACCAGCAAAAAGCTCTTCTTTCTCTGGTGTATCCGTTGCAATCATGCTGCGTCTTTTTCTTTTATTAGTGAAATTTGTTCTCTATGCAGTGCTTTGTGATGACCTCAGATTGCTAAAGCCCTTGAACATGATCGAAAGTCCCGCTTCAGCTGGAAGCTCTGTTTCTACAAGAAGCTCTGAAGCTACAGTTCACGTTATTGTATCAAAAAAATAGATATATTGATTCATATGGAGTAACTAGACAGTTTGGTTGACAATAAGGCACTGTCCCATTGTTAACCAAATTTTCTGTCCCAATGATCACCATGACGCCATTTTGAAAACATATGGGTATAGCAGCTCAACTACAAAAGTATAAAGGCAATCCTTTCAAATGGTCATATTTTACATATTACTTAATATCATGTAAAAATGCCGTAAGCATTATATGTTAAATTAACAGATTTATAACATTTGAAACAAAGTACGAAATATTTAGTTTTATCACCCCTAAAACACGTTTTCGCTTTTACACAGGGCTGACTGCACCCCAACCGCTGAATGCAATGCGAGTGAATGCACTGAAGTATGCTTAATTTACCACTAAGATTTTGTTAAAAATTACCCTCAAATAAAAAAGTTATTCAGCATGTCCCATTGTTCCCGGTGTCCCATTGATGACCACCCTCCCCTACTGCACAGCAAAAAAACTGTATTTGTATTGATTATATAACAGTGGACAAATTTCACATTTCCAAAAATAAACTTAACTAATTGTAATGTATATATTTTAGCATTGGTGTGGGTAAACTACAGATTGGTAAATAACAAAAACAGTGATTTGGGAATTTAACATCCTGCGGACACTTTCCCTCCAAGCAAATCTTTTTATTGCTTTAATCAATGAAGCTGATGCTTCTCATCATCTTGCTGCAAACCGCATGGAATTTGATAGCATATTTGTTATTTTTATAATAAAAACTCTACATACCTATTTTACTTCACTTACTAATTTTAGGTCTGAAGAAAAAGAATGAACACCATTTGTTTTGATTGTCAACTAGGCATACTATAACCATTTATTATTCGTGTAAAGGTATGCAATTGGATAAACTTATTATAGGAACGTTTATATACTTTAGGAAACAAGTTATATCTTAATTAAACAAAAGCCGAAAACTTATTGTTTGTTCATAAATTTAAAAACAAAACAAGGGGGTACAATCTTCTTTCTCAGCGTCAGGTTAGTGCTCTATTGTTGTATGCGGTTTGCAGAATAATGATCGTAGACCTTAGTTCTATAATATTATGTAATAATAGAAGAAATAAATCTGGCGGTATTCAAACAGATATTACTTTTATTAGTATCGACAATACAGATGAAGATTTCACAACTATAATTAATATATTTTAAATTTCATGAAGGAAAATAATACAAATAATGGAGTTTTGCATGAGAACATTCCAAATGAAAAAAAAAATAGAATATATACTTACAATTACGAACCAAATACACGAAGGTAAGATGATCTAAATAATTGATGCTGCACTTCTAATTATCAATACTGTATGTAGCTACTCTAAATAATGAAAAATGTAAATTAAGAGTAATACCATAAGTTAACTGTTAACAACTAGACTAGTATTGTGCTGAAGAGACACCAATCAATGTAATAAATTTATATTAGTAGGGGATTTAACGTCTGTTTCGGAACAAAATGCCATATCACTTAAGTCAAAAGAAAATTAAATACAAAGGACTGGAAACATAAGTGGAGAAGGAAAGTGGTTACATGAGCAGTGATACAAATAACTGTTATTACAAAGATTATGGATGCAGAAAAGTTCCTCCGTCACTTACAAAGGAATGTGATGAAAGACACAAGCACCGGTAACTGCACTCACGGATAGAAGAGGTGATAGTAAATGAAGCCTACGAGCCTACCAAACACAAAATCCAAGAGGAAAATGAAGAGGGGATAGTAAATGAAGCCTACGAGACTACCTAACACAAAATATAAGACCTCGTAGTTGAAGAGCATAACCCTAGCGCTATCCTCTAAAACTGCAAGTAGCGTTAAAATATGAAAAACAATCTATAAACCACATTACAACAGTTTGGGTCCAAATGGAAGGCACCCCCCTTCTCTTCCATTCACCACAGACAGTTTGAGAATAGAACCTCTGGCAGCTTAATATAATCAAATGATCATAGTTAATTTTTAAGGAGAAAAAGACAGATTGACAGAGCTAGAAATTTATCATCATTTGATTATCAGCTTTATTATTTTTAAAAGGAAGATTTAACGTCTGCTTCGACTCTGAGAAACATTCAGAAAAAAAGTGGCTCCATTAACAATGTTACCTATCACCAGTCTAGTGACAATGCACTTGGATGGAGAAAAGCTTGTTTCATAGTATTAAAGTTTCACACCGAGAAATGTGACTGAAAGGGACACAAGCACCGGTGGCTGTACATATGGATGGAAAAGTAAACGAAAATGTGATACTAATCGAAGTCTACCTAAAAAATTTAACATCGTAATTGAAGATCATAACCCTAGCGCTATACTCTAAAACTGCAAGTAGCGTTAAAAAATGATAAACATAGAAATCCAAAACAGTTTGGAACCCAAGCGAGGCATCTCCCTTTTTCTTCCATTAACCATCGACAGCTTCAAGACGGAGCTCCTGGGGTCAATTGAAGAGGTACCTAAAAATGAGTATGGATGCAATATTGATAATTTAATAATGATACAAAAAATAAAAAATATGCTATTAAGATTCTATATTTGTTGTAAAATTCCGATAGCTAGTTATAAATAGCAGCTAGTTACATTTTTTTGATCAATTATATAGCTATTTTGAATGCAATAAATTAGATAGATATTTATTGTATTTTTGATATAGCTAATGCATATAGCATATTTATTTAAATTTGAGAACTTACTTTAAAATTTTAAATACTTCTAATTTAACATTCAATATTAGAGAATACAGCTAATTTTAATTATTAAGCTCATTTGTTACCAAAGCATGATCTTGGACCAATCGCTTTAGAATTAGTTAATCATATATATAACTCATTAAACAATTAACTTTAAATTACATCTACATGAGATCAATATGATGATGACTTACAATTAGGAGCATCTACTCAAACTACACATGTATGTATGCAGTGGCATAACTGATGTTTGAAGGCATAGCAGAGCAATCTTGGGACAGTTGCACACCTGTTAAATAAAATACATTCATTAAAAGGTCATAACATTAAAAAGTTAGATGCATTAAAAAGTAGCAAATTCAGTTCGGAAAAAAATATTTGGATAACAGTTACCTAACTGTGGTGATCTTACATAATTTATATCTTTTAAAAAATTTGCAAGGGAGCTCAGCTCTCTGATTAAGTTTGTGATATAATTCTAATACAATCATTAAAATAGATTTGTTCTGCTGTGTTATATAAAAATATAAAAATCATTTTAAGATAGATAGGGTGAGTATTGAGTAAAAAGATACAAAAGGCTCTTGGTTTTGTAGTCACCTTCCTGTACTTGAATGTAAATATTTTTCTATTTACAGTAAATGCAAATCCATTTTAACTAGCTATATTCAACTAAGTATATTGTGATAAGCATAAGCTAAATGCTCGAGTTCATAATAGTCTACTTCTATATTTATTTATTCTTTCCCATCACTAAACTGTTTACTTTAGAACAGCAAGCTGTTGTGCATAATAAAAAATTAAAAAAAAAAAGATCAGTTGTTCAAATGAAAATATTATATTTTTTTAGATTATTTGGATGAAAAGAGGATGGTACTTTATACTGAATATTAATTTTCGCATCAAATTAGCTACAAGGTTTAAACTCACTACACATTTCCCAGTAGCTAGATATTGTTTTCCATCTTCATTTTTATCAAGATAATTAAGAACTTTCTTTGCTATATTTAGATTAATTGTAATGACAAAATAGAACTACTTTGGCAATAGAATAACATTTTATGACATTGGTTAGATAATTAGATTTGACTCGATTTACAAAAAAATGTTCATAATTTATTTGAGAGATAACTTAGCTGCAATCATTTGACAAATATTAAACACAAAATTCTTATTCAAAGAGATTAAAAAAAAAATGATTCAAAATATTCAATTTTTGAACATTTTTAGGAGAAAAATCATTGTTAATATCAATTAGCCAACTTCAGACACATTATTATGTAGTTACGGTACTTTAATTATCTATAGCTACCTTCAACATATATATACAGTGAAAAGTCTACTCACATAGCAAATCAAGATGACACTACAAGTTATCCAAGGGTGAAGTATCAGGAGATGTTCTTTCCCAAGTCTTGATAGATTTATCTGAAAGGAACAATTGTTTAGAAATTTTGTTAATCATATTACTGATCAGAAAATATAACTGTTCATGACACACAACACACAGCATATTGATAAATTATAGCTACTGTATTTAATTATCAATACATAAAATTTAAAATATTTTCAACAGGTTGCATAATCATAAGATTCCTTCTTCAAATGGTTTCAAAGTTTTTGTTCTCTAAGTTGACCTTTATTATCAACTGTCCGATTCTTAAGCCAAAAATGAGTAGCTTTTCAGAATATTTTTATACCAATAACTTGACTACCAATAAGTAGCTACACTAAAAATCGTATCATTATGGCCCATTGCCGCCATAACCAAAAAACAAAAAAGGAGTTTCAAGTTTATGAATATAAGCTAAATAATTGTTTAGTAGTCATATTTTCTATTTCATTTTCCAAATATTTTAATTCATAGTTGAAATTTAAAAACAACTTTTTTTGATAACAGTAGCCAATGCAAAATATTTGCAAGATTGAATGAAATCACTATTTTTAGACAGATAAACCAATCACACATTTATAGACAATAACTTATTAAATTTAGCGTCGGAATAATATCACTGCGATTATTTACCCCACAAGTGCGATGCAATTACCCTAATTCTTAGTAAATGTATGCTGTTAAATGATTAACCATAAGAGATACAAGATTGAAAATAGGTACACATCATTTTCGAAATTATCTTAGGATGGTATAAGTATGGAGCTTCTTCCTGAATTGGTTCTTATGTTAGATCAAAGTTTGCAGGAAAGTGAGATGGAATAGTAGAGTACCCTAGACGATGATAGGATTTAGTGAAAAATGATTAAATTGGAATTATAAGTAGCTACTTTACTTGCTTTGATGCTCTCAATAGGCAAGACTGTTATTATGTACATGAATCTACAAATTAACTCTTTAGCTGAGGATTTTCAAATTCATTTCAATGTTAGAATGGAGAGAAATTCTTTAGCAATTTCAAATATATATATTTTTGAAAATGAAAATACTGGACTTATTAAGCATTTTGCTCATAATTATACTTCAATTAGTAATATGGATCGAAGTTTGGTACTCCAGTTCTATCCAAATTAAATTGGCTATTTAACTAACAATATAGGTTTTACTGTAAGCATGTTAAGATACCTAAACTCATCATTCTTATCTTACCCAAACTTATGAAGTATGCTATGTAATATCTCATCAATATTTGATACACCAAAATAAAAAATTATTTTAAAAAATCTGTAATATACTGGGTGGCACGAAAGAAATGAAACCCATTTTCAAATTTTACTCACTCTCATCAAGATTTTGGCTACAAGTTACAAGCCATGACCCACTTTGAAAAATTCTGCTCGCCAACAAATGAATTTGGGAGGATAAATACTTCGTTTTATAAAATTTGCATCAATTCAATCTTAATATTTTGAAATCAGCAAAACTTAGGAGTTAGGTAATCAATTCATCAGTAAAGTCCTAATTTTCAAAAGTGGGCCAAATACTGTGGAGCAAATACTGCCTATTTGCCTAAGTAACCTGTTATGCAGTGGTGTGAGCAATGTTAGGCTGGTAGCTATTACCAGCCATATTTTATTGTATTTTGAACTTTTTGCAAGACACTGACAAACAGCACCATAGATTATTTTCTAGTAGCCAATACTTCAACAACATACTACTTAGGTATATATGTTCTACTTAACAAAATATATCCTTAATTAAACTAATCACTGTAATCTAGATTTTACAATAAAAATAATAATAAATAACAAATAACAGATTCAAACATACTTCAAAAAGTCAATAATCAATAGTTTGGAAGGTTAATTCTCCCAATTAGGTTGGTTTTATTTTTATTTTTTGTACTTAAGTATTTTTATTTTAGGGTGTAGCTACTATAAGCTTAATATTTTAATAAAATTAAATTAATGGAAACTTCATAATAGAGAGTATTTAGTCTGTAAAATTAACTTGTTGGACTAAATAATTTTTGATAGTGGTTTTCAGACTATTATTTATAGCAATATTTGCTTATAAGAATAATTAGTTCAAATTTTAGCACAAATGAATATTTGAAATTAAATGTTGAATTATCAATATAACAACAAACTTTTGGTCATAACCCAGTATGTAATTGGTGTACAAGAACCCACTTGCATTTTCAAAAAGCTGAAAAAAATCCAATAGCTTATTTCCAATTTAATTAATAGTAAACAATAATTAATGACAAACATAAGCATTAATAGTAAGCATAAGAATTAATAGCTAGAAATCCACCGACGTTGCTGGAATATTATTTTCAAAGGGGAAAAACTATATTTAACTGTGAAAGAAACAAAAAAGTGTCTAGGTAAGTAGCTAGGTTAAAACATAAAGTAAATAATAACTAATATCCTAAGTCTACACTGCAAGAACTGGTAAAGTGTTCAAGAAATCCTCTATTTTGCTTTCTGTTCTCAGTAAATTGTAAAATACATGTAAATATAAGAAAATTAAACATTGTAAGTACAGAAAATGCTGAAAAATTCCCATACTATCATACTCTTGGTCTATGTAGTTGGTAATCAATTTTAGCTAATGCCCATCAGTCTTAACTATTCTTCAAAGGCTGGAGAAAAGACCAAGATATTATGGTAACAAGTTGATAGAATCTGCCCGCATCTCAGTCTGCAAAATATAGGACATTCTCAACATTTCCTATGACAACAATCCTTAATATGAATTAATAATCGTATCCCCCAATACTAATTATATTTAGCTACATGTATTTTTACTATTTTACATTATTAAGCCGAGAACAAGTAGCAAAATAAGAGGTAAAGATTTCTTGGAGAACAGTTTATCAGTTCGTACAGTCTGGGAATCTGCCAAGACAGGCCATTACAAAACTATAGTGTTCAAAAATAAATCCTCTATTTAGGCTTCTGTTCTCAGTATAACTGTAAATATAGGAGAAAATTAGAGATTGTTCACACAGAATTTCAGAAAATCTTAAAAATGTCCCATTTTCTGCTAGCTGACTGGGAATCTGCTGATAAGCTGAGCTTAATAGCATGAGCTCAACTTCACATCAAATTAGAATATCTGAAAGTCAGGAGACACTAAAGTCACTGAAAGAAGCTACATTATGCAGAATGGGCTAGGATATCTGAAATTTTTGAGTTATAAATAACAGCCTCAACTCTGCTTAGATATTGATATTAGCCGTATTAGGTACATAAATTTATAATACCAAGTAGTTTTTTATAAAATTACAGATAGTGCCTAGAAACCTACCTATATAATTTAGCTACGCTATGAATATTTAATAATGAAACAAGAAACAGATAATCGAATACTACTCATCCTGAGTCATCCAGTCTGCAAAGCGCATTCATATCCCCGAAGACCTTTGGAGACAAATTTTGAGGGAAAATAATTAATTTTCCTAATCAATTCCAATGTTTACATGTATTTGTGTTTTTATTGGAGACATTTTGCAAAAGTCTGGTCATTTTGAAGACAGATTTGAAAAATTTTGAGACAGATTTACCACACTTTACAGACTGGTTACTCATACACTCATACTAGGTCCTACCTACTCCAGCTCCAGGTAAAATAGTAATGTTCATAAACTCTCTAGCTATTTGTCCCTTCAAGATTTAAGCTCCAGCCTCCAGGTAATAAAGCATGTCCAAACTGAGGCGAACTCGCCATTTTAATGGCGAGTTTGTGCCAGACTTATAGTTATTCTGAGCCCTTCAATTGCAAATGAAGAGAAATACCTATTTTTCTCTTATGTTACACTACATTTAAAATGTTATTTTGGGGAGATTTTTTGATAATTTGGTCATTTTGGAGAGAAATTTGGTAATTTTTGAAGAGAAATGCAGAGACAAATGGAGAGTTTATGGAACAAAGAGATATACTATTTTACTTTGGTCTTAAGCTAACCAGAGCTAGGCTCAATTGTCATAAATTCTATCCTAAAAAACATTGTATGATTGTACTAATTGTAGGACTACCTAGAGGCAAGAATAACTAGTAGAATTGTCTCTACTGTCGTCTGTCTGAACCAGACTGTATTTTATGGAAAATTCCACTAACATTTAGGTGGAATTTTGCTCTTTTGAAAATAAAATTCTAGCAAAGTCAGTGGATTTCAAGCTGTTGCTGCTCTTTATTCCTACCTATGTAACCATTAATTTTCACTTTTTAGTGGAAAATCAGCCAAATTTTTGGAAATTGTTGATGTATTTTTTTTAACTTTCAGAAAAAGTCAGTGGAATTTTGTGCACCAAATACAGACAGATAAGTTCTTAATTTGCTCAAAATAATTGTCATTAACTCACAAATAAAATAGCAAGAATGGACATACCAGTCATCCATATTTCAGAGGCTGGTAAATTGTAAGCCAATTTGGCTCATTTTTCTTTTTTGAAGATTTCAAGCCAAAATTAACATTGGAAGTTGGAACATAGGAATTAATTTATAATTTTAAGCCAATTAGGAATAGGTATCTGATTTTTACCTTTTGAAATATAAGCCAATTAATCGGCTTTAACTGACATACTGACATAGCTACTCTGTGACATGGATGGACATAAGTTTTAATAGGTACTAGCCAGACCCAGTGAGCCACTAGGTAGTTAGTACCTGGGGGCTGGGCTGGGGTTTATATAAAAGTTTATTAACTGGCCGGGTCCCGGGCTGGGGCCGGCATTCTGTATTTGGTGCACAAAATTCCACTGACTTTTTGAAAAAGCTGAAAAAATCCACCATAAATTTCCAGTAATTTGGCTGATCCACCAACATTTTAGTGATTTTACCCATTTTTCCACCGAAAATTAATGATAATATAGGAATAAATAGCTAAAAATCCACCGACTTTGCTGGAATATTATTTTTAAAAGGGAAGACCATGAAATACAGACCAGACTCGTAACTGGGTCCTACTCCCAGACTGGAAAACATAGATTCTAACAGAGTTACTCCTAACTTCATGCATTCCCATTAGTGATGTTTATCATCACAACAAGCCCAATTGTGAAGCATAATAAATGACTTATTTTACATTAGTTTTCACTGCGGAGTTGAAATTTATAAAATAATTTACTGATTTCTGGATTTTTTAGGGTTAAAATGACTAATGAGCAATTTTTGTTAATTCTACCTAAATTCCTAACAGAGTTACTAGTCAATCTGAAATGAGTTATTGTTCCACTCTGGTCCTACTCCTACTGAACTAGTATCTCTCAATTTAACTACATAGAGTCTAGAGAGCTCAGAGAGGCAGGTAACCTACATAGTACATACTAGCCATGTTTTAGAGTAGGTTAAAGTAGGTTAAAGAGTTAAAGCCAATTAATTGTCTTAGATTTCAAAAGGTCATTACTCTGATAAAGTAGGTAGCTAAGTAGGTATACCTACCTAATTGGCATACAATTTTGAATTATTTCTTATTTTCCTATGTCAATTTTGGCTTGAAATCTACAAAATGAGCCAAATTGGCTTAGGTAGCTCAGAATTTTTGTGAAATTTAATGGCTCAAAAATTGGCTTAGGTACCTACAATTTTCCAGCCTCTGAAACATGACATAATAGCTACGGTGCTACCTATATACCTACCTAATATTTTGTAATTTTAGGTTATAAGCCATACCTAAGTAGTACTTCAGGATATAAAACAAATTAAACTACCAATCTTGCTACCTAATTAGGTAGATTGGCTTACCCCAGGTACATTTTCAAACTCAAAATATCAAGAGACGAGTGACGACTTACCTGATGAAGAGGTTTTGTTATACAAACATATTTTGAGCGGATTCTCAATGTTATTAATAAGTTTTTGGACCTAGATTTACAATTTAAACTAGGTATAGGTATTTCTAATTTCAAATCTCTACAGTGTTACAGATCTAAAGCACAATAGAATGGTCTTGAAATTCGTGCCGAATTAGGCGGTAACAAAAGGGTTGACAAACAAAAGCTAAGCGTAATGATTGGTATACAGTTTCGAACCCTTTATAAAAACTTTTTTGTAGATTCCAGTATCTTCACACAGATTTAATTGTTTGAGAAATAGTTCGGCTAAGTGTTTTATACTATATATAGATTCACAGAATAAGCTGTATCTGAATGAGTTTATTAATAAATACATAGGTAGTTTTAAAATTAATAAAAATATTATTTTTTATACCTAATGGTTTTTTGATATTCCTGATTCAATTTACGTACTTTTCATCGAATGAATCATTCTTTCCGGACAAAACCTATACTTTATTATTACGTGAAAAGTTATTACGATTCATTATCCATAATTATTGTATATATACACTCCCATAAATAACATTGCAAAAATTAGCTATATATATACTTCGTTTTCTATGCCTGCGCTTCGTTTTCTATGCAATGAGATGCGGTTAAGAGACTCTTGTTTGCCGCTAACTCCAACCGTTTTACGTGAGTGTTAAGCGCTTAGCACATCAAAATTGTACCGTTTTCACTGGTGCTAAGCGCTTAAGAGACTTTACCTTGAGCAACCCGATTTTTGCGGTTAAGAGACTTTGGCTTGTGGCCCTTCATATGTTCGAAGACTTGCTCTCAATTATTGGACTATATATATTAGCAGTGATGGTTAAGGCAATGGCCTGTAAACAGAACACTCAAATTTAAACTTCAATTGAATTCACCAAATGGAAGATTATATACCAAATATACCTTATACATATAACAATCGGTATTTTCACAGATGCACCGATTTTAGAATTTGAACGTGGAAACTCAAAGTGACTATACCCATTAAACTAATTCCTTTTCAATATTGAATGTATTTCTTTTTGTAAAAGCAACGTAAGTTTTTTGTTATTACTTGCTTTCTAATTGGATTTCCGGCTTGAAACCAATTAGACTATCGAGTCATTTTTTCTTAATGAATAGTGTTATTTATCTTAAGAGGAACCCTTTCTTTGATGTCCAAAAATTTATTAATATATATATGATGTAAACTTGTAAACAACCAGAATTTAATATATTGAACATAATTGATAAAATATTTTCAATGCAAATTTAAAATTCAAAAAATAAAACAATTTACACATTTTTTCATTTTGTACATTATAATTGCACTCCGTTATAAACAATTCACATAATGTAAATTATTGATTTAAGACTAACTGTATATTCATGAAAATAAAATGAGATAAAAAATAAAACAATTCGAATTTATAAAATATATATTCAAGTTAATTAATTTCTGTTTATTAAGTTTGCCCTGTTGTAATTGGTAAGAAAGAAGACATTTTAACCATTTCCCATTGATAAAAAGAATGAAGACAATCCTACAAGAAATTGGTAAGTACATTTGCTACAAGCTCATCATCTTATTCCTTGTCAGATTGCTAAGTGCGGCATCACGCACTAAATAATGCCTGCTGTCAATACTCACTCAGGTCCATTCTATACTATAGCAGATAATATGCCGCGTTTTCACCTCCCAGTTTACGCCTCTTCAAATAATCACAGTTAAATGAATGAAAGGCGGTTGGAACGCTAGTATAGACTGAAAATTTGCTTTCCATTCATTTAACCGTGATTAATTGAAGAGGCGTAAACTGGGCTGTGGAAACGCGGCGTTTCCACATGGGGCTTAGGCACAAAAAAGTTCACGAGAAGGTACAACATCAGCAAGTTTTCAATGCGTGGTGCGGCATCGGGCACTTTTTTGGGAATAATAATTAATATGGAACTACAGTATTATTTTTTTAATTTCGCCACGCCATCTAGTGGACATCAACTCGTCTGTGTCCATTATATATAACCCTAATTTCTCATTGGCTTTATATTGATAAGAAGCATAATTTATAGAATGTGTTCTAATGATGTATGTCTATTAGTTAAGGTTATGAAATGGAGTATAAAAATAGTTACACAAGACTAGCAGCAAATTCTCCTTTCTCTGCAACATTTGTTGCGTTCATACAGAACTAGAAAATTGCAGCGGCACTGAACTGCAAATAAGAGGGAACAAAGTTATCATTCGATAGATTGTATAATAATGTAACAAAATCAAACTTTATCTTTTATTGTACTGTGATAAAAAATGATTGAATGTTGTTGGGACGATTGGTCATTAACCAGTTACCAAATCAAATTAAATCAGTTTGAATTAAAATAATATTCGAAATATTGTTCTTTTTCATTAATTTCAAAAAAACTTTCATACATTCACACATATATAAATGCATATGTACAATCAATTATAGAATGTTTATCAGTGTAGATATAATCATGAATATGAGTGTTGTGTTCAGCAATTGATATTGTTCATAAATCTCATATCTTACGGGGAAAAGTTATGTTGGGAGTCATGTAGAAGATTAAGAAGGGGCCCTACTTAATCTTCCATTATCCCACCATAATTTTCTTTGTCAGTTTCGTTTTATGTATGAGATTCAAACATACGTCGAAAATGAAAACTATTTCGAAGTTATAACAAATATTAACGAGAAGAAGTAGACCGTCTGTTCCCCAATCCATTGTTGTTTCTTCGTCGGCACCTGTCAGTGTACCTGCGGCTGCCGGTACAGCCGCAGCTTGCTAACTGTTCTCTTCGGGGGTTGCACGAGGAGGAAATTTCAAATATAGACTCTATCAGCGTGATTCCTGAAAGTACCCACACCATTTCCTTTCCTTCAACAGCTCCAACTGAGATGTGCAAGTCGAAAGAAATTCAAGTGAGACCCATAGAGAGATCTTCAAGGGTGAATAATGGTTTGGAACAATTTTCTGCAATGAGCATTCGCGAGCTTCCTAACAGTGTGAGTATCAGCGCTCCTCTCTCCACCGCTGCGCCTCCTATCAGTATGAGTATCAGTGCTCCTCTCTCCACCGCTGCGCCTCCTATCAGTATGAGTATCAGTGCTCCTCTCTCCACTGCTGTGCCTCCTATCAGTATGAGTATCAGTGCTCCTCTCTCCACTGCTGTGCCTCCTATCAGTATGAGTATCAGTGCTCCTCTCTCCACTGCTGTGCCTCCTATCAGTATGAGTATCAGTGCTCCTCTCTCCACTGCTGTGCCTCCTAACAGTACGAGTATCAGTGCTCCTCTCTCATCCGCTGTGCCTCCTTACAGCTTGAGTAACTGTGATCTTCTCTCCACCACTGCACCTCCTTACAACTTGAGTATCAGTACTCCTCTCTCCACTACCGTAGTCCCTCACACCGTGAGTGGAAACGCTACCCTCTACAACCCCGTGCCTTATCACATCGCGAGTGGAAACGCTACCCTCTACAACCCCGTGCCTCCTCACAACGTGAGTGGTAATGTCCCCCTCTACAACCCTGTTCCTCCTCACAACGTGAGTGGTAATGTCCCCCTCTACAACCCTGTGCCTCCTCACAACGTGAGTGGTAATGTCCCCCTCTACAACCCTGTGCCTCCTCACAACGTGAGTGGTAATGTCCCCCTCTACAACCCTGTGCCTCCTCACAACGTGAGTGGTAATGTCCCCCTCTACAACCCTGTGCCTCCTCACAACGTGAGTGGTAATTTCCCCCTCTACAACCCTGTGCCTCCTCATAACGTGAGTGGTAATGTCCCCCTCTACAACCCTGTGCCTCCTCACAACGTGAGTGGTAATGTCTCCCTCTAAAACCCTGTGCCTCCTCATAACGTGAATGGTAATGTCCCCCTCTACAACCCTGTGCCTCCTCACAACATGAGCAGTAATTTTCCTCTCTCCACCTCCGTGCCGCCTCACGGTTTCAGTAATGGTATTCCTCTCGAATTCAGTGCACCTCCTCAAGATGGTTTGAGTGGCACTACGCAAGCCTTTGGCATGCCTCCTCCTGTTAGTGCTCCTTATAGCTTAGGTTATCCCAACGGATCTCCTGTACACATGGATGGTGCAACAGCACATCTAATCAGACAAGAATTATTCAAGCCAAATATGAGCCCTTACGACGGCGACCCACGCAAGTTTCGATCGTGGATTATGCTCCTCGAAAATCAAATGCGGAGTGTACCTTTAGCTGCCCTTGATGTTATTTCTATACTGCTTGCTAACACAACAGGAGAACCTAATAGAGTAATTCAAGATTACCTATCAGCTGGGGTCGCGTCACCCGATGCAACCCTTCAGAAAGTTTGGCATTACCTGCATAAAGAGTTTGGATCTCCAGTTAAAGTCTGTTATTCAATCCAGAAGAAATTATCGGATTCTCCAACAATTCGCCCTCCTCAAATTAACGATAAGTTGAAAGACTTGATACATTTGTGCCATTTGATCGAAACGAATATGCCGTTTAACCAGGAGCTTCAAATCTTCCACATGAATGCTGGACAAAGGCAGGTGTGGACAAAGCTCCCCGATTGGCTCCAGAGAAAATGGAGAGCGTATGGATGCAGGTATGGAACAGAAAACATGGGTACCCTTCCACCACTTAGACAACTGGTAGAATTCATGCAAACTAATCTGGATGAAATGTTGAACCCGTACTTTGAAGTACAACAAGTCAATAGAGAAGTGAACAGAACTCTATCAACTCATGTCACGATCAGTCCGAAGAAACGTGACACTAATAATAATGACACTTCTATTAAATGTATCTTCCATAACCAGTTCGGTCATTCTCTACTCAACTGTAATTCATTTAAAAGACTGAATTACGACGAGAAACGAGGTTTCGCGTTTCAAAAGAGACTATGCTACAGGTGTCTCGGAAACCATTTGTCTAGCGATTGTGATAACAAGACTGTGTGTCCTAAGTGTAAGAGAAATCATGTCTTCTTGATGCACTTTGATCTACCCAATGACAATCGGCAGATTAATGATCAAAATCAATCTGATCCCAATTGTGAATTATCAAACAAGGCTTTGTGCAGCGTAGTTTGTGGCACTCCTCGTAGAGCATTCAGTTGCTCAAGACTATTTTGTGTGAAGTCCATCACGAATCCCTTCCCAAGAAGAAGATGAGGCTTTATGCAGTAATAGACGACTACTCTGACGCCTCTTACGTATCTGAAAGTGTAATCGAAAAGCTTCAGCTCTCGGGAGTGGAAACGAGTTACATTCTGAGTACTATGGAATCCTTCAAGTCCGAACACAGAGCTCTCCTCATTGATGGTCTTTGGATACGCGGGATTAACAAAGATGAATATTTTTCTCTACCACAATTATACTCTAGCAAATTCATCCCCGGATCTATCTATGAAGTTGGTACTCCTGCCGTAATCAATTCAATTCCCCACCTATCTCACTTTGCCAGTAAATTTGTTGAACTTGACCCAGATTGCGAACCATTATTGTTATTGGGAAGAGATTGTGGCAACCTCATTAGGAGTGTGTACATGGGTTCTCATTCTCCATTTGTATGCGAAACCCCTCTTGGCTATTCCCTTATTGGCTCTCCCTGCCCAGATGATAAAGCCAATAAGCATAAAGTTAAAACTACTTTGCGAACAGTCCATGAACATTTCTGTGCAAAGCCTAGTTTTCCAAAGATCGACCTCTCCTTCAAAAAGATTTTTCATGAATCTGACGACGACGACTCACCTGGACTCTCACGTGATGATCAAAAATTTCTGGACATTGTGGACAACACGATTCATGTGAACGAAACGGGATACATTGCGTTTAGTCTTTCGTTCAAGAATGACAATGTCCACATGCCGAGCAACAAGACCGCAGTATACTATCGTACAAAAAGCACCTTGTTTAAGATGTTGAAAGAACCGGATAAATTGAGACAGTGTATTGAAGCCATGGGCAAGGACCTAGCTTCAGGTCATGTTGAGCCCGTACCTCAAGAAGAGTTGGTACAGATAAAGCCTGGACGAACATGGTGGCTTCCCATTTTTGCAGTCACACACCTCAAGAAAAAGAAACACAGACTTGTGTTTGACAGCTCTGCCCAGTATCGCGGTGTTAGCCTGAATAAAGCTCTTCTTCAAGGACCAGATCACAACAACAGGTTGAGAGGAGTCTTGATGAGGTTCAGAATTGGTACGATTGCATTCGGTGGGTATATTCAGTCCATGTTCTATAACTTCCATCTCCCCGAAGAAGACAAAGACTTCCTCAGATTTTTCTGGTTCTCAGGAAACAATCCCGAAAACGAATTGATTCAGTACCGAGGTTGTGTCCACTTATTTGGAAATAGAGCAGGTCCTGTTATAGCTCACGCAGGTCTCCACTTTACTACTCTTCATCCACTGGCACAGCATTACCCTGAGGCGGTTAAATACATCAAGGAAAACATCTATGTTGATGATTTATTGGCAGCTTGTTTTTCGGAGCAAGCAGCCATTGAGAACCTCGAAAATATTCGCGATATTTTCAATAGGTATCATATCAGATTCTGCAAAATTATTTCAAACAAGCCAGAAGTAATGGATCATTTCGATGAATCTGAGCGTGCTATCGTAGAGACTGCTGTCGATATCGGTGAACCAAGCCTTCATAGAGCGTTGGGCGTAGCCTGGAAGACTGACAAGGACTTATTGATCATGAAATCTGATCCATCGAAGAAACCTCTTACAAGAAGAGGAATGCTCTTCTTGACGAACAGCATTCATGACCCGCTGGGTATGGTGGGTCCTGTTGTCCTCAAAAGTAAAATAATTCAACGAGCAGCATTGCAGAAAGACAACCGTAAATCGGTGTATGACTGGGACGATACCCTGTCAGAATGCTTTGCTTCAGAGTGGCAGAACTGGATAAACTCTCTTCCCGCTTTGAGGAACATTTCCCTTCCCCGTAGTTATGTACCAGAAGGATTCGGTCACGTAATTAGTTACGAGCTTCACACTTTTGTAGATGCTTCGGAAGACGCCATTGGTGCCGTTGTTTATCTAAGGATCGTAAATGACAACAAAAGAATCCACGTATCATATGTGATAAGTGCATCAAAACTTGTTCCAAAAGCTTGCACTTCTATGCCTAGGAGCGAGCTCTGTGCAGCCTTGCTGGGTTCCAAACTGTTCAGGGAAGTCAAAAGTGAATTGAAGGTACCATTTTCTGATTTTTTCATGTATAGCGACAATAAAGTGGTGCTTTCTTATCTACTCAACTCAGAAAAAAGGTTCTCAAAATATGTTACACATAGGGCTACTTCTATTCTAAAACTAACTAGTGTATCACAATGGTCCTACATTAATACCATTTTAAACCCAGCAGATATCTCATGCCGTCCCCACACACCTAATGAGTTGGCAAAATCCGTTTGGTTCTGTGGTCCAAGCTTCTTGTGGGAAACGAGAGACAATTGGAGGCACCCTAGTCTAGAAATCTGTGACGAGCTCCTGGAAGTCATGGTGAAGAAGAATACCATGATATCAGAACAGCGATGTTTATCCCCTCTCGCCGTGGTGTTCGATAACGTGGGCACGCTCACAAAAGCTATCAGGGTCGTATTATCAGTCTTCCGCTTCTGTGGTTACGTTTCAAACAAAGCCGCGAAACCATCTACACCTGACAGATTCACTGCGACGAAAGAGGATGCAATGAAGCATCTTGTACGAGCTGCGCAGAGTACCTCTTATAGCAACCTTATTGATGCTCTTCTTTGCAAACCACAGTCGGTCAAGTTGTCAATCAGTAGACTCGCCTCACTCGATCCCTTTGTCGATGGTGAGGGACTGCTGCGGGTTGGAGGGAGGTTGAAGGACTCTTATTTACCATTTGGTATGAAACATCCAATTCTACTTAATAAGGACCACCCTTTATCTTTGCTAGTCATCAAACACTATCATTCCTCTACGCAGCATCAAGGACGTCACCTGACTCTAGGAGCCATCAGAACGGCCGGATTCTTTATAGAGAAGTGTTCAAAGATGATCAGAGGAATATTGGATAAGTGCGTATCGTGTAAAAAGCTTAGAGGTAGGGCTACTGAACAAATGATGGCCCCTTTACCCTTTGCCTGTATGGAAGAGATAGCTCCCTTCCATCATTCAGGATTGGACGTTTTCGGTCCATTCATCATAACCGATGGAAGACCAACACGTACAACTAAAGGGTCAAAGAAAATATGGGGCTTAATCTTGACATGCATGGCGTCACGCGCTATACACATTGAACCCTTACACGGCCTTGATACTCCCAGCTTGAGCAATGCCCTCAGAAGGTTCTTCGCCGTCAGAGGAACCTGCAGCCACATCTACTCTGATAGAGGTACTAACTTCGTTGGGCTTAACAACCAAAACTCAACCTCTTCCATCGATGACATAAAACAGTCGCTGGATATGAAGGGAATCACTTGGCACTTCAATCTTCCACACGCGAGTCACTTCGGGGGCTCTTGGGAGCGAAAAATAGGTGCTTTCAGAAGGGTGTTTGAGGGGAGCATGGCTCAACTAAGCGATAGGATCCTAAGCAGGGATGAGTTTTCAACTCTTCTCTCTGATGCAATGGCTATCGTAAATGGTACTCCTATGTGGGAGGTATCTCCCGATCCCAATGATCCCATACCTATATCGCCAGCTATGCTCCTCACACTAAAAAACGCACCACATCCTGCTCCTATTGAGACTTTCACGCCCGATGACTTCTCTTCGTATGGTGCCAAACGTTGGCACAGGATTCAATTCATTGCAGATACCTTCTGGCTTAAATGGAGAACATTTTATTTATCTGATCTTCAAGATCGGTCTAAGTGGATTCGGAGAAGGCGTAACGTTCATGTGGGGGACGTAGCGTTGCTCTCTAGCAAGAATGAGAAGAGGAACTCATGGCCTCTAGCCATGGTGAAGGAAGTCAAAAAGAGCTCTGATGGGCTTGTAAGATCTGTTACCCTGGAAACCACTCGCGACGGCACTTGCAAGAATTTTCAGCGCCCAATAACTGATCTGATCATCCTCATCCCTTCTGAAGAAAAGTGAACTACTCTGGATTCACTTTGTTTATTTGTCTAATGTGTTTTTATTTTTTGCTAATTAGTTTATCTTTTATATAGACACTTTATATATGTCCAAAGTACAATTATAACCTATTGTATGTTTCGACTTCCGTCGCTGGGGGGGGGGGGGAGGGGGGAGTGTGCTGGAAAGCATTTAACGTTGTTCATATTTCATATTTTGAATATCTTCCATCCAAAACCATTGGCTCAGTTTTTAGCATTTATGTCTTTACAACTCTTGGTCTGGAGAACGGCAACATTGTTGTTGTTTGAACGCGCATACATAGTTCATTAGTTTGATGGAAACTAGTTGAGTAGGGCGCAGAGATTTCGATAGTGCAAAGATTGAATTTTAATATTTGTGCAATCCTTGCTTTGGCTTTGTGCTTTCTTTGGCTATGTGCTATCTTTGGCTTTGTGCTTTCTTTGGCTATGTGCTATCTTTGGCTTTGTGCTTTCTTTTGCTATGTGCTACCTTTTGCTATGTGCTACCTTTTGCTATGTGCTACCTTTTGCTATGTGCTACCTTTTGCTATGTGCTACCTTTTGCTATGTGCTACCTTTGACTATGTGCTACCTTTGGCTATGTGCTACCTTTGGCTATGTGCTACCTTTGGCTATGTGCTACCTTTGGCTATGTGCTATCCCTTGTCTATTTGCTATCCCTTGTCTATGTGCTATCCCTTGTCTATTTGCTATCCCTTGTCTATTTGCTATCCCTTGTCTATTTGCTATCCCTTGTCTATGTGCTATCCCTTGTCTATGTGCTATCCCTTGTCTATTTGCTATCCCTTGTCTATTTGCTATCCCTTGTTATGTGCTATCCCTTGTTATGTGCTATCCCTTGTTATAAATCTCCTTATATTCCAGAACTAAGATCAATTTACTACATAGTTTTATAATCAAACCATTGTACGTACCTTAAATCTGATTCTATTCTATCTAGACTAGAGCCAAACCCACTGTAAGTCTAATGTTATATACGTCACTAGTTCTCGTTATAAATGCATTTTATATTGTTCTATAAATTTTGTTTCAATGTTACAACTTCTCGTGTATCTTTCTACAGAATACAAAACTCACAAACCCAGTCTATCGACGCTGTGTTTAAACCCTAACGTACCAGGACAAATATATTTCAGACATAGACATTCAGTTTAACTCCAAACCCCTTGCAAAAACAGCTACATTTTTGATTTCATAATAAATTAATTTATATAATATGATGTACTGCGATAACAAATGTTGAAGCAACAAATATGCGCACTGCAGGTACATTGTACACTGTACAGTGCTTCAACCGAAATAATCTATATATGTCCATTATATAAGTTACCGTGCGCGGAAAATTGCCACTGGGAAAATTGCCCTCGGGAAAACTGCCACTGTGAGAAAATTACCACTGTGGGAAAACTGCCACCCTGAAAATTGCCACTGTGGAAGTCACTATAAAATATATTATCAATATATTAACAAACTTAAAAAATATTTTACTCTGTAAGAAAATATCGAACTGAATACAAAAGTATTCGAATGTTAAGTAAAGAAAATTTTCACTGTGTGTTCATCTTTCATTGACAAGTTAAAAAAACCTATTCAACCACGGAACGATCAATGAGCCTGAGACACACATTTCAGTTTGAAATATTTAAGCATAATTTGATAACTAATTGATTTGAGTTACTGAAATTCTTTGACTTATATTGTCTATGACGTAACTATTCATCGTATGATTAAATAATTTAGAGAGGGACACAATTCACAACATCTACATTTAAGGATAGGAAAGAGAAACTAAGAAATGGTTAGAACACCATTCAGTTAAATAAAGTGGCAATTTTCGCAGTGGCAGTTTTCCCACAGTAGCAGTTTTCCCAGTGGCAGTTTTCCCGGTGACAATCTTCCCAGTGACAATTTTCCTAGTTGCAATTTTCCTAGCACCATAAGTTACTGTATAAAAGTATATATGAGTTCATTTAATTTCTCGGAATAATATCCAATCTTGGATCTCGGGTCGTTTTTCTGGAATCTAGCTGATTTTCCGAAAACAAATTTTCCGAAGACAAATTTGCCGAAACCAAATTTGCCGAACCGGATTCTCCGAATATGTGTTTTCCGAGTCCCAAATTTGCCGTGAATAGATTTGTTAAAAGGACAAATTTACAGAAAGATTAATTCGTCGAAAATCAAATTTAATGTATATGAAAGGAAAATTGTGTGGGACTATGTTGTTTTTATCATTATATCTTATGCATACAAAAGCACCTTTCTTATATGAATCTGACATACATATAACTATCTATCGATTCTATCCTAATAAAACCCGTAGTGTGTTTACATATCTATTTGTTGTCCGCTTTTACACGACGGGTATTAAAAACGAAGAATGTAACTATGATACCAACGGGAATATATTGATATGAAATATTAATTCTTATATTTTTATTCAATATTTATAAATGTTTTGTCAAAAAATCTCTCCTAATACACACGAAGTGTGTTTATTTATCCATTTATTTATTAATTTGGTGTCCGCTTTTGCACGGCATATATTAAACAAATATATTGATTTGATATTTTAATTCTCCTGTTTTTATTTAGTTTTTAAATGTATTTTATCTATAAAATAGATTAGACTATGCAGAAAGTTAAATTTTATTTGAATTCATTAGAAGTAACCTAATAAGGGTGTAATATCCGTCGCCGCAATGAAGTAGCCGATTTAAAAGGTTTGTACATAATTTGAAACTAATAGTGCTAGAAGATTGAAATAGGTTCCATTTGAAAGATAAGAATTCCAAGTTTTATGTCAATTTTTTTTAGCATCACATGACCACCATGAGACTCAATAAACTTATCAAAACGAATACCGTTTTTTTTAGTTTTTTTTTATCACATCCTGTATAAAGTATTACCCAGTAAACATTAAAATGTTGGGCCAACGTTGGCCCAATTCAGAACGAAACTCTGGGCCAACGCTGTCATGTCGGTCTCGGTGTATTGGGCCACCAAAGGCCCGACGTTGGCCCACCTCACGAATGTCCACCGGCAGTATAACCAGTATAACCAGTAACCACGTATAGACGACTAATTGGTACCGGCAATACTTAATGGTGCCGATGCCATGCATGTCAACGGCCAGTACTACTTTCACATAACAGGTGTATTAATTAGAATAAAAAAAATAGAACAGTCGCTAATTCAAACTACTATCTTTAATTTTACATACGCTATTTTAACCAAATAATAATATTTATTTATTTAAAATTAAATAGTAAGTATAATTTTCAATGTGAAAAATAACTTTTCATACTAAATATATGAGTTTACTAGCGTCCGAACTCATTTTAATGAATGAAATAAATAAAGTTTTAAAGTAATAATTGAAGGGATAACAGGCCTATTTACACTTAATTGCCAGAAACGGCTACAATTTCAAAGATATACTTAATTGAGGATATTTTACTGGCTATTTGGTGTGATTGAAGTTAGGAGAGATCGTTTGCACCTATTTTCTCTGATAGTCTGGCGATAACTGCCAAATAGAACCGGTAGACCAGTATAATAAATATACTGGTATATCAAAAAATCACTGGATTGGTTAACCAATGTTTTCCTTCATTGGGCCAGTGCTGTTAGGCAACCGTTGGCCCAGTGTCGTTTTCATTGCATTGGCCCGGTGTGTAATAGCATTGGCGAGTCAATTCCCGATCGTGCCTTTACTTTGCCAAAGTTTACCGACGTTGGCCCGATAGTGCAATGTTATCAGGGTAGCATGGGTAGCAGAAAAAAGTAGCCGATTTAAAAGGCTGCAACTTGTAAACTATTATAGCTATTAGACTGAAACAGGTTTCATATAAAAGAAGAGAATCTTAAATTTAATTTGATATCATTCATACGGAAAGAGGATATATAGGCACATCTATAGAGCTTCAATTTAATTATCGGTTTATTATCCAAAGAATAGCACAATTAACAGTGGAATAGAGAAAATTTATCCTTGTGGATATGTTTAGAAATGGATTCGTTTTGACTACAATTTATCAATTATAGGCAGGATATGGAACTCTATTTAAGTAAAATATAGTTAAATGATATTACGTTACGTGATATGTCCACGGTACAGTTCATTATTTAAATAAAAAAATTCAGTCCTTTAAAAAAAGGAAGGACAGAAAAATCATTAATATGGCTAGAGAAGTTTAATTATCTATGATTAAACGAGATCAGTGAAAAATATATCTGCTGAAACATAAATAAAGAAAACTATTATTCATTTAATCTTAACATGTCAACTAACACACTCATTTGACACCGTTTTAAAAGCAATACTATCAAGAACCCATACTAATACTATATACAAAATGTGATAAAAAACTATTTTCGACTTGATCAGTTTATTGAGTCTGGTGATGGTTCAATTAAATTACTATTAAAGGGTTGATAGAAATCAATGATTTTAACTAAAACATATTTTTTCATTCAGGTGACACAATCATTGAAGCCAGAAGTATATTAGGAAGATATAAATAAAACTATTAGTTATGTAACTTATGTTATTCATTACTAACAATTTAATATTTTAAACGAATTGAATGTAGTAAATATTAGTAATGTAACAACACACAAATTTGTTTACATGTAGTTTATTTAACTCGCCGTGTTTGGGTTGATTTATTTTTAGAAGGGATTTAACGTCTGCTTCAACTGGTTCTAGGTATATTCCACCCTGGTATATTCCTCCCCGCTAAATTCCACCCCGGTATATTCCACCCCGGTATATTCCACCCTAGGTATATTCTACCCCCGTAAATTCCACCCCTTAGTCAATGCTCATTTGGATGAAAATAAAAAGTAAAATATCATATTATTAGATGGTCATATGTTAAATACTTCGTACCCATAAAGAATTAACTCAGACGATATCCTGAGACATTTGGATAATAATTAGAGATTGCTGAAGTCAATTGAAAATTTATCCTAATAGACTTAAATACAAATATTCATAATATGGGAGTTTACTTCTAAGTTTACATGTGGAGCATGTTATTATGAATTCCTTCTCAACATGAAATTGCAGTATATGCTCTAACAACAATGGTTGGAAGAGGTGTGGAGGGGTTCGGCTGGCAGAGACAACTCATTCAATGTATTTGCTTTTTTCTAAAAAGTTTCTGTTTTGGATTCTAGGACAAAAGCTCTCATGATCAAAATTTCTCCGGGTGAAAAGGGCGATTATATTCCCATTCTTAAAACCTTGTGTAATAATCTCCACCTCCCTATCAAAAACATCCTAGTCAAAAAAAAAAAAAACATATGTAAAATGCCCCCCCCCCCCTCCATGTAAAAAAAAGCCTTCAATCAAATCCATTTTACACCAATATTACTCGAAATCAAAATATAAAATTCAATATAAAATTAAAATAACAAGAAGTACAATATGACATAATCTTACAGTAAATATCGCTGTTGTCTTGGCGATAGTGGAGAAAATCAGCTTGTGATTGACAATAGCAAACAATAAATAGGTAACAACTTTTCTTTCCGCTGTTCTGTTCCTTGTGCAATGAAAAATAAACAGCTTGTGATTGACAAACAAAAGGTTTAATTTGTACACTGGAAATGCAAATTACCTAGTATTATATAAAATATTAATAAATAATTATATATTGAATAAAATTTACAGGAATTCTGCACAATTTTAAAATGAAGGAGAAGGCTAAGAACAAAGTTAAAATTTTCATAGTTTATAAAATCTGACGTTTCGATTCAGTACATGAATCATTATCAAAGTAGGCATCTGTAATGAGTTTAAAAAAGTTATACAAAATTTATTGGAGATAAAAGAAAAGATCAAAAAATTAAAAAGTGAAAGAGAAATGATAAAATGAAGATAATAAAAAAAAAACTTCTGTTTTTAGAAAATCTTCATTTACAGGTTTAGGAACAAGTTTTTATAGTTTTAGTTCATTTAATTTTAAACTCAATTGTATATCAACCCTAATTTTCAGAGCTTACAATATATGCAGCAATAATTTTAACTTTCACAAGGAATTACGTTTTTTAAAGTCATTTTTTAGAAATAATGGTTTTTGTACTAATTTTTTAGAAAGACAGATTAACAAATGTTTAGCCAAATTTTCAAAACAATCAAATAATCAACCAGAGTCACCTACCAGCACTGACGATATATTTTATGTTTCTCTTCCATATTTCGGAAAGCAATCTGAAAATTTAAAACATGACATTTTAAAAGTTTTTAATAAGTTTTTTCCATCTGTTTCTTTTAAAGTAGTTTTAGTCAACAAATTTAGAATAGGATCATTTTTTAATTTCAAAGAAAAGCTTCCGCTTTGCATGCTCTCTTCCGTTGTGTATCACTTTAGTTGCGGGCAGTGCCCGTCTGATTACGTGGGCATGACGTCACGTAATCTTTATATGCGGATAGCAGAGCATGCAGGGCGGAGTTATAGAACCAATAATATTTTAGCATCTCCACCTCATTCTTCCATTAGAGACCATACTGAACAGTGTAATAGTGCAATTTCCATAGATAATTTTAAGATTTTAAACTCTACCTCAAATAGTTCAGACTTAAAAATTTTAGAATCTCTTTACATTTTTAAAAGCAAACCTTCATTAAACCTCCAGAATAGTTCATTCCCTCTTTTAATTGTAGATAGCTGATTTTTATCATTTTTTTTATATTTTTTTTTTATTATCTTCATTTTATCATTTCTCTTTCACTTTTTAATTTTTTGATCTTTTCTTTTATCTCCAATAAATTTTGTATAACTTTTTTTAACTTATTACAGATGCCTACTTTGATAATGATTCATGTACTGAATCGAAACGTCAGATTTTATAAACTATGAAAATTTTAACTTTGTTTTTAGCCTTCTCCTTCATTTTAAATAATTTTAAGCGGTGACCGGGGTGGAATACACCGGTGTGGAATATACCGGGGTGGAATATACCGAGGTGGAATTTACCGGGATAAAATTTACCGGTCACCGCTTCAACCATATCGTTGATTATATCGATGACGTCAAAAAAAAAATACACGGAATTGGAGGAAGCACTCAGAAAGGAAAGTGGCTCCATGAAAAAAGTCACCTACCCGAGTCTTTGAAAATGCTTATGGAGGCACAAAAAAAAGACACAACAGTTTTGCCAGACTACTCTAATGGAAAATCCACGAATTCGTGCCATTTTATCCATAGAAAATCGACAAAAAATAAATGTTATCCACATAACTATCCACAAATAATTTCATGAAAAGATAATAACAGAATGTTCAAATTAATAAAATATTTGGTTACTATTCATTTGTCCGACGGCCCATGAGTCCAAACGTCACTATAAGTCCCGACTATTTTGCAGTTTATTTCTAATTTAGCATCTAATTATCTAATATATGTATATTGGGTTCGGGGGTGTGGGGAGGGGGGTGTCTATTAAATAATCATGAAGTGTGCAGTACAACAAGCTACCGGATACAAAAGACTACTGAATGATGAAATCGAATGAGGGATAGCATTATACTAATTAGTATTAAAATCGAATGAGGGATAGCATTATACTAATTAATATTGAAAATAAAAAAAAATAGGACGCGTATAAAAGAAAGAGAAAATTATTTTATTATTTAGATTAGTTAGTAGTTGAGTATATCTATTTGATTATAATTTTTATTTTTATCGAAAAAGAAACGAGAAATAATATACAGAAATATGTAATTGTCGGACTAATGAGACGTCCCAACCTCGCATGAACCTATCAGATTTGCTGTTGAACATAAACAGAGTATGTTCCGAGACGGTTTGTTGTTGTAAAATTATATACAGATGCTGAACAGGTTTTCAATATTAGATTGTTTGGCAAAATTTCACTGAAATTTAATAATATGGGTAATTTTATATGCACAATCAAAAAAATCCATAGAAAATCCACAGATTTGATCAATCCACAAATGGCTCGAAATATCCATAGATTTAGGCCCTAGGGATAATATCCACTAAATGGCAACGCTGAGACACAAGCACCGGTGAATGCACTCACTGATGGAAGAGGAAAATGAAGAGGTGATAGGAAATGAGGACTACGAGCCTACCAAACACAAAAGTGTAATTCCTCTTAGTTTGAAATAGTTTTCAAAGTGCTATTCTCTAAAACTGAAATTAGCGTTGAAAAAATGAGAAACATGGTAAAAATGAGCGTTAGGGAATTCAGTCATTTACTTTTTGTTTATGCAGCACCTTTTTCTAGTGTCTTATATCCCAACCCTATTTGTAATAAGTTTTTTTTAATGTTTTACTAATTTGTCATTTGTCATCATTGAGTAGAGATGCACCTATAGTACTGTTATCGGAAAAAATATCTGAAAGTATCGATATTTTTACGAGAATCTGGCAATTGGTATGGATCCCAAGAAATAGTTTAAAATTTCTCGAAATCAATTACATATCCATGTTAGGTACCTAACATACGGTTCTAGGAAATTTTGGTCTTAGAAAATTCGGTCTCGGAAATTTCGGTCTTAGAATTATAAATGACCTCTCAACATAAATGACCGTTATGTAGTTTGCTGTATCCGCTAGTTTGTTGTATCGCACACTTCATGATTGTTTAAAAACCTGGCAGAGGGGTTCGGGGGGGGGGGGGGGGCGACACGCCCTCCTTATACATCTAATTCATAAGTCTTATTTATACCAAATATTCCGAGACCGAAATTTCAAAGACCGAATTTTCCGCTCAAATCTCATGTTCAATAAATGTTAAAACATGTCAAAATAACTAATGTTTCGTATCATTTTACAACGGTTAAAGATGTTATCCGCTTTTAATTAATAAACTACACATTCTAGAGCTCATAATTTCATTTTTTTCTATTATTATTCTTCAATAACACCATTATAAAATGAGACCGGGTTTTCCGAGACCGAAATTTCAAGACCGAATATTCCGAGACCGAAATATCCGGCCACCCTAACATATATAGGATCCAATAGCATATATTAATAGCACAAATGTCAACCAATATACGATTCTCCAAAAGCTGACTGACTAATAATGAATGAATAAAGCTTGAATTCTTTTTATAATAAAAGCAAAGACGAAGAATCATTTTGTTGTACAAAGATTAACAATTACAATGATTTTGATTCTTTTCAGTAACTTTTATGTAATGTTGCATTTTGTTTTAAATGAGACTTTCGGCAAATGCTCACTCCGGCGAATCCGTTTTCGATAAATTTGGGTTAAGGTAAATTGGTATTCGAATAATCCGGTTCGGCGAATTAGTTTTTGGAGAATTTGGTTTCGGCGAATTAGTTTTCGGTCAATCCGCCGGATACCGTTTTTCTGATCACGGAATTTAATTATCTTCATGATACAAAAATGTATTACACTTGAAATGTTTATAGAGTGCCTGCGATGCGCTCTTATATAGAAGTATTTTGAGAGAAAATTGCCCAATAGAAAACTAGAGGTATAAATTTACTTTATTTTTACAGTTTGAAATACTTTGAATTAATATTGACATTACTCTTTTAAATTGTGTATTATCATTGCATATATAGCAACGAAAAATAGGAAGTACTATCAGAGAAAAGAGTCTCTGTGACGATTTACTATCAGTGAAGTGAATAAATTTGATTAAGCTGATTCAACAGATCAAAATTTCCTATTATTTTAAAATATCAAAAATCTTTTGTCGAATACGCAGACTGACCAATTTTGAAATATTTACAAGTATTACAATTTTTTCTTTGCCTGAGCGTTATTTGATCGACATCATTCAAATTAATTGTTCCTTATTATAATTTATAATATTCAATATTCATATGTGTAAAATAATGTGTATAAAATATAGAGTTATGATTCCATTCTAAATATTACTTCATTCAACTAAATATTACGAAAAACATCAAACAAACGGAAAGATAAATATTTTAAGAACTGAATTTGAGGCTGAGTAAATATTTAATCTTCATCACAAGTAAATTCACTCTACTTTTGTTGATCATTTCACACTGTAAGGTTGGCTTCTGTGTTCTTCAGATGTGACTTCTGCGTCTATAAATAATATCTAATATCATTTTCTTTTTCAGATGATAATTCTCAGAAATAATAAATTTTAAATCTACAAAATGCGTCAATGTGTTCTCTTTTGAAAATATTATATAAGAGTTAAAAATGAGTGACTTTGAGTTATCAGACTGTGAACATTTTGTTTCGAATTTTTCGCCTCACGATAGCAATTTCATTAACAGTTCATTCACGCACCAGCAAAACATTACGAATTATGACGATTTGGTGAAAAAGTTCGTAACCCTTTACTCTGCTTGCCAAGAGGTTTTGGAAAGTAGTGACGGACAGGATGTGGAAGAACCGGTACTCTCCTCCTGTTCCGTGGGATTCAGAGAGGAATATGGGGTGAGTTGTGAAATAAATATAAATATTATGACTTCTCTATACGTAAAAAAAAATCATTCTTGTACTTACAGAAAAAAAATTTTAATAGTGAAACAGTACTCGAATATTTTTAATGAGTTATTTACAGATATTTAACAGTTTAGTATGTAAATTGACATTTATGCACATTAATCAAATAACATAGTTATAAATTAAATTATGGAATGACAACTATAATTGAAAACTAAATTTGAAGTGAATAGTTCTAATTAAATGATTATAAATCAATTAATTTAAGTTGGAGGAAATAACAATTACTTTTTCCACGGCCCACCGTTGAAAAATCCATTTACTTCAATTAATATATTATGTATATCCAGAGCATCGTTAAAATATAATAATCGTAAATATATCGTTAAAATATATTAAAGCATAAATTAATGAACCATTAAATATGAGTAAACCTTTTTCCCTTTGTATCATTAATGGATTTTTCCATAAAGTGAAGTTCACTGTTCGAATAAATCTATCAAACAATAATAATTATTAAATCAGAAAATTTGCAGCTTAAGTCTGAAGAACTAAACTGTTTGAATAAATCTATCAAACAATAGTAATTAATAAATCAGAAAATTTGCAGCTTAAGTCTGAAGAACTAATAAATCTATAAAACAATAATAATTAATAAATCAGAAAATTTGCAGCTTAAGTCTGAAGAACTAAACTGTTTGAATAAATCTATCAAACAATAATAATTAATAAATCAGAAAATTTGCAGCTTAAGTCTGAAGAGCTAATAAATCTATAAAACAATAATAATTAATAAATCAGAAAATTTGCAGCTTAAATCTGAAGAACTAAACTGTTCGAATAAATCTATCAAACAATAATAATTAATAAATCAGAAAATTTGCAGCTTAAGTCTGAAGAACTAATATATCTATCAAACAATAATAATTAATAAATCAGAAAATTTGCAGCTTAAGTCTGAAGAACTAATGGTGTTTTTCATTTGGTTGTTGATTTGGTAGTGTAGGCAGTAAAGGTCTAATTGCAGGCAGTTATATTGGGTGATAAAGCTCTAGAGTGGCTTTGTATTGATCACATTTACTCTAGGTAATTTCCCTCAACTCGATACTGCTCAATAGAAAGGACTGCATTATTCAAATTAGAACCTCAATGTCAGACGTCTGTGCTATGTTAAGATTCGAGAGTTTTCAAAGTTTCGCTGATATTTATGTATTTACATATAAACGTAAGCTCAATTAGCAGCCATTTTCCTCTATTTCATTGAATAAGTAAAGGGTAATTGGTTTCAAAGATGTCTTCATTGTAAGTTAATTAGACTTATTATAGAGGTTTTAACCAGCTATATTTTAGTAAGCCACGAATACAATTAATATACAGAAAAAAAAAAGAATTGTATGATCTGCTGCAAAAATCATGGAATAATGATGTTTTATTATTCTATAGATCTTTATCTAAAATAAATTTAACCCTATTATTAGAATAAAAAATAAATTTATTATAATATACTCTTATTAAATTATTTGGGGCATAAATTGATACAATTATTTAAGGGTCATGCAGACGGATATTTCCGAAGATTAAGGAAGATAATAAATAATCACACTCAACTGGAAAAAAGATTACAGTTATATATGATAACAATAAAGGAATATATAATATGTGTGTGATTCCTTTTTATTTTACAGAACGAAATACTAATCACTCGAATTTCATAAACTTATATTTGATACCTCTTTTGGAGAAAGTATATTTTAGTGACTATCTGAGTTTGTATTTGCAGACATTTCATACTTCAGGAAACTACATTCTTTCAATAAAAAAGATTTTAATACAAAATAAGAAATTTCAATAGCAAATTGCTTCAAGTTTTTTCAGATTTATTTATGGCTCTAGGTAAATTCCCTCGTGGAAAATTCCACCACGGAAAGTTCCACCGCTGGAAAATTCACACTTCATGTTTGTTTAAAGACATGTCAGGGGGGTTAGGGGGGGGGGGGGTGCGGCACGCCCTCCTATACATATAATTCATAAGTTTTATTTAAAGCTGAGACCGAATATTCCGAGACCAAAAATTCCGCTCAAATCTCATGTTAAATAAATGTCAAAACATGTCAAAATTACTAATGTTACGAATCACTTTCCGATTTTAATAAATAAACCACAAATTTCAGTACTCATAATTTCAACTTTTTCACTTATAGTTCTTTAATAACGCCATTATAAACTGAGACCGAGTTTTCCATGACCGAATTTTCCGAGACCAAATTTTCCAAGACCGAAATTTCCTAGAACCCTTTAAAAGATAATACATTTTAAGAATATGTTATGTTAAGTCAAGTCCTAAGAGATAAGCTAAGGTGAACATACGAAATAATAGACAGATCAAACGATCTTTTAAATAATTATATGAATCACATTAATTTATTATAAAATTTAAATCGTATTAATTCAACAATAAGGTTCTGCCTGCCTCAATGATCAACAATTTAGATCCCGTTTGATTTTAACTTTTAACATATATATGGTGAAACTCAAATTAAGGAATGAAATTAAGGAACATATTTGACACGTACTGAAGTAAAATGTTTAATTATTATAATGATATATTTTAATATAGAATAGAAAAATTACAAAGCTGAAACTTTCTGAAACAGTATCTATCT